>JANIJG010002881.1:0-18814 GCA_024611175.1 Megaceryle torquata | reverse complement strand
CCAGCAGATCACCTCCCAGTCTGTACTGGTGTACTTTATTATTCTTCCCCAGATGCAGGACTCTGCACTTATCCTTGGTAAACCTCATTAGGTTCAGCTCTGCCCAGCTCTCCAGTCTGTCCAAGTCTCACTGGATGGCCGCACAACCTTCAGGTGTATCTGCCAATCCTCCCAGTTTTGTGTCGTCAGCAGACTTGCTGAGAAGACACTGTCCTGTCCTCAATGTCATTGATAAAGATGTTGAACAGGACTGGACCCAGCACTGATCCCTAGGGACTCCATTAGTTACAGTTCTCCAGCTGGACTTGGCACCCCTGACCACCACTCTTTGGACTCTACTGTCCAACCAGTTACTAATCCATCTTACTATCTGCTCTTCTCTCCCATACTTCCTGAAATTTAGTTGCTCTAGAGGTAAATGCATGTTCCTATAGCAGATTAATAAAACTTCCCAGGAAAAGAAAACTCAGATTTTCTGTTTTCAGTTGAAAAATGTAAACACCTAGCCTCTACAGATATGTAAGACATTTAAAAGTTATCATCTCAATGAAAAGCACATAAATCTATGGAATTACTTTGCTGGTGCACTGTAGCATTCTTGTATCTCCTAGAAGTCTCAAAGTTGTAGAACTAGTTTAACTGCACAACTTCTGTACCCTTACCCTACCAGTAAAGCATTCTGAATTCACTGTTACTCATTCCATAGCAGAAAGTTAAAATGCAAAAGTACAGTCAATCAAAAAACCAACTATCCATATTTGTCTTACTGGTACAAAACTCACTCCAATCAACTAGAGACCAAATTTGTGCTGAACAAAGAATTTTACCAGCCAAGTTTAAGAATCCTGAGTTCAGTTCCTGGTGGACAATTCTTGGTCTTATAAGCGATGCTGCTGTTAGTAGTCTCATCACCTTTGCAAGTTAAGCTTACTACCTTCTTGATAACATTTGTCTTCTGACAACTAATTTTGATTGAGGAAACTTATACAGACTGTTTTGCACTATGATGCCCCCCAAAGGACTTCAGTCTCCAACACTCTTTGCTGCAAGCACTGACTTCATCTTACCCATGGAATTGTTTTTTTTACTGGAACTTCTATAAGGAAGGTGAGAAATTACTACTTAAGGATGGACACTGGAATCAATCCAATTTAAGATACTATTTTGTGACCCTGGTGAACAGGGCTGATATCGGCATTTGATGATACTTCCGAGATTACATCTACAATGTACGTAAGGCCCACACCACTCATCAGGGATCAGATGATTTACAATATCAGAATAACAGAAAAGGTAAACCAGTCATTAACATGGAGTCATGTAAGTTACAATATAATGTGTTGAGTTCTGTACAGTGATAATAAAAATATGTTAGCTTCAATTGGAAGAGATTCTTAGAAGAGCTTTTAGGAAAATTATGAAGACATCCATAATGAGATGACTAGAGAAGAGTTATTTTTGCCGTTAAAAAGAAAATCTGAGAAGTGGAAATGTCACTTCTGTCTACCCATACAGAATAGTTGGGGAGAGGAAGCAAATATTGAGAAAATTATTTAAGAAGCAACATGAGATCAAAACAAATTGTTGTAAACAACTTTATCTTTGATTAGAAAAAAGATTTCCAAAGAGGATTGATTAGAATACCTTTGATTAACCACCAAAGAAATGAAGTTCTGGAACAGCCTTTGAAAAGTCAAACCACAGAATCATTCTGGCTGGAAGAGACCTTAAAGATCATGAAGTCCAACTGCTAACCCAGAACTACCAAGTCACCACTAGACCATGTCCCTCAGTCCCACATCCACATGTCATATAAATATCTCCAGGGATGGTGACTCCACCACTTCCCTGGGCAGCCTGCTTCCATGCTTAATGACCCTTCCGGTGAAGAAATTTTTCCAAATGTCCAATGTAAACCTCCCCTGGTGCAACTTGAGGCCATTTCCTCTTGTTCTATCACTTGTTACATAGGAGAACAGACCAACCCCCACCTCGCTACAATCTTCTTTCAAGTAGTTGTAGAGTGATAAGGTCTTCCCTGAGCCTCCTTTTCTTCAGGATGAACAACCCCGGTTCCCTCACCCACTCCTAACAATATTTGTTCTCCAGCCCCTTCACCAGTTTCATTGCCCATCTTTGGACACACTCCAGCAGCTCAATGTGCTTCTTCTAGGGAGGAGCCCAAAACCGAACACTATTTGAGGTACAGCCTCAACAGTGCTGAGGACAGTGGGACAATCACTTCCTTAGTCCTGCTGGCCATGTTGTTTCTGATACAAGCCAGGATGCTGTTGGTCTTCTCTGGAAACTCTCTGTTCAGCCAGGCTGGTCTTCCCCACCAGTTCATCTTATGGCACGCTGGGACAGCCTGCTCCTGTGCCTTTAAAGATTTCTCTTGAGGAATGTCTAGCCTTCCTGGACTACTCTGCCCTTCAGGACTGCCTCCCAAGGGACTCTGTCAACTAGTCTCCTAAACAGGTCAAAATCTGCTCTCTGAAGTCCAAGTTGGCAGTTTTAGTGATCCCACTCCTTACTTCCCCAAGAATTTAAAAGTCTATCATAAACAGTAACCATATACAGATGAAGCATTTTCCTCTGGAGCAGAGAGGCACAGAATACTGCCTTTTTCTTCCCCTCCCTTTTTCTTTTCTTTTTTTTTTTTCCTTCCCATAATAAAATGGAGTTCACCCAAGATCATCTGAAAATTTTAACTAACAGATTTCTTTGTTAACAGGACTTAGTATTCACTTTTGGTTTCAGCTACCACTGGTGTTTTCCTACAGCACATTACAGTTCTTGAGACTTCATGCTGGGATCCCAGATTTGCACATCTAAATTTACATGTGATCAGTAACTGTACAGATTAGGTCTCTTTTGACTTAAGAGTTCAGGCATCAGCTCACATTTAAACATCTAAATAATAGGTGTCAGGCTGAAGTCTATTCTAATTCTATGCAATTCTCTTCTGTGCTGTGGACCCCTTTGAAACAGACTCCTTTAAATTGCTATCCATCGCTGCAAGGGATTAAATTGGGTGACTGAAACAATCTTATTAATTCTCCCATTCATGTGTAGTTCACACGGATACCAAACACACATCTAAGGAAAAAAACCTCTTAACTTTGAGGAAACTGCATAGCAGTATTTCCAACTTTTGCTAGTTTTTATCCAGATGTTAGTGAAAACATTCCCTGTAAGTGGTCCTTTGCATGAAAGGATATATTCAGTGAACATATTTGGTCAGCAATTTGCTTATAAAGAAAGTTAAATTGGTTGTTAGTACCAGAGCACTTATTATATGTCATTCTGGCCTACACTGCATGCAAAACCCACACATTTTTAATTAGTATCATCTAGGATGGGTTTTTAATGGTTTTTTTAAGCCTGAAATACCTTTTGCCTTTAAGACTGTTGCCTATCAGAAATAAATTTTCCACATTAAGAACTGCAGAAAAAACAGCCATGTTTGTAAGAAAAAAACCAAAACAACTAATTCATATTATTAAAAGAAACAGTTTTGCAAACAAAACTGAAAAATAGTTATACTACATACTCAAAAACAACCAACAGCTAAGGGTTGGAAGCCTTGAAAACTGAAGAACATCCTGACTTCTAGCTGAATGGCTGCAATTTTAGAAGAAAAATCACTTAGGGGGACAAGACTTCTTAAGACTCCCCCCCTCCCCTTCCAAACTGCTAAGAAAAGCAAGATTGAGATGAATACAATTTTTGCCTTTGAATTTCTTTAACAATGCTTGTGGAGACCACCTAGAGTTTACCAAACATGACAAAAGAGTCTTTTTTTGAGGTTTGCACATAATGTAACACTACTAAATTAAAAGATGTTAAATACTAAATACAGACTGTCCTAACACTTCAAATTTTTCATTGCTTTTTCTCAGTAATTTTCCATCCATATTTTCAAAAACAAAATAAGCCTAAAATAATTTTGACATTTCAACAGGCTCAGATGTATAATAGTAATGAGTTTCATACAGGAACCCAACAGTTGAAAGAACAAGCCAAGGTTCACAAGACTGCTAGATTCAACTATCTCCAGGTCCAAAATATTTACATTAAGGAAAGGATTTTAAGTTGGAGAAAAGCAAGCATTCATTTGAAAGTAATTCAGTTTAGTTCTACTGCACTGAAATAAAAAAAATTAAAGCAGTTGATATGATCATCACATCAGCTTTGCCTACCATTTATAACAACTGGTACATCTTACCTTTAGTAAAACACTAAGGCAAAACCATAAATAAAACATATGCAGATAAACAAAAAAAGTAATTAAAATCTGTTTTTCAACCATTTACATTACAGAAAACATAACAGCTGATAAAATTCACAGTAAGTAAAAATTACTTTTGCATATAAAAAAAAAAGTTAGAATAAAAGTTTACTACATTGTTTAAAATCAATTATTTAAAACCCAGTCTCATTTCCCACTAAAAACTACTGTACTTTGCCCAGTACTTTTGCAGGATCATGAATAGACTGATACGTAGATCACTTCTTTAGTTTCTCCTCACAGCCAGTAGTTTCCAATTATCTCAAGAGAAGCGTGGTGTTTAATATATATGGAATGACAAAGACTGTTACTTACAATTAGCTGTTTCAAGCCTACAAATGACTGTTCCACAGAGTTGGTGTTTAAAACTTGTCTCTTCACTGTGGCTTGCTCCCCCAAGAAGCGAAGCATTAAGTCTTTTACTGCATCTCCCTTAATGTTCATGGAAGAGAAAAAGACAAAAGATAACAAGAGACTTTTAAACACTATTTTAGAAAAATATAATGTTGAATTAAAGCTGAAAAACATATTTCTTTCCCTTTGAGAAATGCTTACTTTCCAGTACTTTTTGTGTGAAAAGAATATAAATGTATATATATTTAGAGCATTTTAATGAGAACTTCTAGATTTATTCCACATTATTTGCTATTTTCTATTTTTCAGTGTTTAGGTTTCAGTTAGCATAGAAGCATTCAGGCTTATTTGCTTCTCATACTACTATCCTTCAAAAATCTTACAAAATACTCTTCAAAGATCTTATAAAATACAGAAAGTTTTATGGGTTTTCATAATGGATATTGATGTCAAAAGGTGCAATCTGCTGATCAAAGATAAACTTGCACATGGTCAGCTGGCCAAAATAACTTTGAGAGATCATAAACCCAAGTAAATAGCAACCCTTCAAGTATTCTTAATCTCAAAAGAATTATTTGTGTGAACCAGTCAGAGAAATTGGGTTATCTGAGCTCAGTAATTTGAAGATCTAAGACTAGTGAAGACATAGACACCTCAAACAGATTTCTAAACTTAGACAAGATTAATTCTACATTTTAAGACATGGAACATTTAAGAAACAGAGCGGACAAATCCAGGGTCTATCTCCAGCTTTGCTAGCAATAAAATAACTCTGTATAGAGCACCTACTGTGCCTCAATTTCCCCTTATAATATTTGTTCAGCTATTGATTTCTGTGCCTTCCCATCCATTGACAGACATCCTTGTGGTTTCGTGTAGTAGAAATTTTCAACATGTAATCAAGAAATTCAAGCTTAACATGAAGCAGCCACGGAAAAACTGTGGACCACGCATTGGTAGATGTTGAAAATCACGCTACTATTGTCTGTATGCTCTTCAGGTACTGTGTCTGCCAATGCATAGTGGAGGGCAGGGTACTGGGGTGGGGTGGTCTCAATATCTCTTGCAGAGACTGTGCACATTACTGTATACAAGAGAATCTTCTATGGTGTAAGAAGTCATTATGTGCCAAACGCAGGTAACAGAAATTACTTCTGTAACATTTTTGCCAATCTTACATTTTATGTTTTTTAGAAAAGCAAACATCTGAAGATAAGGATATTTATCAGCAATGTATTAACAACATACTTATATTTTTATTTTTATACAGAAAGCAATTTATAACCACTGTTTAGCCAGAGTAAAGATTTGCCTGGTTCACCATCCTGTTGATGAATAGCAGATCTTTGTAGAAACAGTGTAAGAAACACGATAAAGCTCATACTGTTCTTTCCCAACTTAAAGCAGTCAGAACTTTATGGTCCACCTGTGCCAGGGGACATATTTGCCTACCAATTTTAAAAACACACTGATTGATATACATGCCATGACGTTTGCCTTACTCATTTTTTGTCTGTTTTTCTGAACAAAAGTACATGCGAAGGCAATGAATTCTACAACCTAAAAATCAGCTGCAGAACAGTAATTGTTTTTGATGCTTATTATTCAACAGTTCCTTTGCCATAAATCCCAGCAAATGATAATTCTCTATTTACTTTAATTATTTTATGAATTTTAGATCATTATTACCCTTGTAAGCCAAAAGGTCCCCTTTTAATGATGAATCGTAAGAGAGAACCTCTGTGCAATTTGTTTTAATTCTATGGTATCATTTCACATCTGTGGTAACTAAGAACAGCATGCAGTATTTAAGATGGTAAAGCAGAAAGAGGCTATGCAAAAAAGTAAGCATATAAAGGAGTATTCACAAAAATGTGTGAAAGGAACACAAAAACATTCACTTCAACTGAGGTAAGAAGTTGTTAGGACAGAGAGCAGGCAGTAAACCACAAAGCCCTTTACCTAAAAAAAGGTGAGCTGCATAAAATACAGTACAGCTTAGCTCCAGTAAAGATAACATATTTAGCATTTGCACTTGCTCCCTGGACAGTGACAGGAAATATATTTGTGTTTTCTGTCTAGTTTCTTGAGGGAATGAGACTGCAACTACTGTTTCATCACATGAATAATTTTTACCTCTAATGCTGTCATATAACCTATGAATAAAGATTTCCATCTTCATCCAAGAGTCTGAAGGATTAAGAAAAGGCGATGTGTGCAAAATGACATAAACACAAAAGGATTTTTAAACCCTCCCAACAGTACTTTGGAGAAGGAAACATTACAAATGAATGTAATGAAACAAAGGATACAGTGACAGCAGACAGTAATTGATGAAGAAAAGCATAATGAAAGGAGCATAAAAAGCAGCACTCCAACTTGCTACTACCCTCAGAGAGCACAGGTACAGATATGCAGGTACCATATGCAATCCCAAGTAATTAAAAAAAAAAATAACATTTCTCGACTGATTAGCAGAAAGCAGCCCACAGCTGAAATCAACAACATTTAGTATTTTTCTTGGTGTGATTTATCCACTTAACTGTCAAGACAACCCATTTGTAGTAAGAACCAACACTTCTTGAGTGAGCGGGGGGGGGGGGAAGTGTTAAGCTCTTCCATACATGTCATACAAAATTTCAGTTCTTCCCTGAAGCACACTTAAAGAGTTCACTGCAAATGTAGTTTTCAGGTAACTTTGTCAACTGCATGTCCTCTGGTTTAACAATTTGCATTAATATTTAATATTAACAAACTAATCATACCGAAGCTTTAATGACCATTGTTGGAAGCTGACTTAAATTGAAAACATGCCTCTCACAATGTTTCAATTGACGTTTCTTATGATTATGATGTAATCTTATGATTACAGTTTCAGTTAAATACACAATTTGCAGAAGCATATGGAACTATGATACCAAAGTAGAGAGATGTCAGGTCAGTCAAGGCACATGCTAAGGACACTGAAAAGCAGCAACTCCAAGTAAAGAAAGTTGCATAAACAAACATAAAGCACTTCAAAACTTGTTCCTGTTGACATGCCTGTTTGTGACTGCTCATAAATTACAATCAATGAACAAAACAGCAGAAACATGCTTTAATTCCACTGATGATTTTACATCAGGTCCTACTGTAGAAGCACATCACGTGGACATTGCCATATCTTCTTTTCAGTTATTCACTAAATGGCAGATCTGCAATATATGCACATGACCAGATTCTAAGAAAACAAGCTTTGAATCCTTGACTGGACTGAAGAAGGTGAGAGAGAACTGTTGTAAAAAAGGAAGCCTGTAATAAGCAGGCTCTCACCCTTAGGGTCTGCAGTAGCAATCATTCCTTTGGTCCATCCTATTAGCTCTCAGGAGAGAAACACTACACACTCTTGAAATACTCATTAAGGTCTAAGGGATTTTTTGAGGAAGGTGGGAGGACGTGGAAGAGCCAGGATAAAACTGCTTTATAAGAAATACTGAATAAAACTGAGTGAAATTTCTCAAAATCTGAAAAAACCACACTATGCCTTCTCATCAGTTGGGAACTGAGAAGAGAAGAGTTGAGTTTCCACTACTATGTTTTTTTCCTTCATGATCTCATCTGGAGTTGTTTTCCTTTTAATTCTGTGGTTATCCCTTCCTAGTATCTTGCTCCAGCACCTGATCTTTCTTAGAGGTTATACCTTTCCACAGCTTAGGGAAGATACAAATGATGTGATTTCAGTCAGTGTTAATATTATTGGGCATACTGTGAACATCAGTGAAAAATGTTATTTCCCACTTGGTTGCAACAGAGAATTCCACAAGCAAACAAAGCTGTCTTCTTTCAGACTTTGCAGTACAACATACTGATTATGTGTATACTCCAAATGCAAGCATTATCTTACTAACTAGGAAGACCAGAAACAAGCTACTTAAAATATACAACCAGCTTTGGATTCTATGGAAACTGTCAACACTGATTTTCAACGCACCCAACACATTTCGCTATGAATAAATCAAGTCTGGTTTTAGCCCCTTCATGTATGAGTAGGCAGCAACAAATTTTCTAATAAGGATTGAAGTAATATATATAAGGCAATCACCAGCAACAATATGAAGCACTGGACATCTCTTGTATAATATTTCTAAAATATAATCATACATTAAGATATAAAATTAGACTCTTACCTGGATATTATCAAATTTTAATCCAGGCATGGTGAGATTCTCTTTATCTATGAACACGGTGCTGTATTGCTGTGTGGCAACTGAAATGAGAACATTTCTGGTTTCCTCGCTAGGAAGCCAAGCATCATTTCTTCTGTCTAGCTCACTCATGTTTAAGGCTGTGGCAAACGGGTCATCGCTCCCAGCAAAAACAGCTTGGATTTGTGAGAATGGCTTGGGGGATTGAGCTACTTCTAGAGATGATGGAAGATGACCTGCTTCGGGTCTCCCATTTCGCACAGAGAAAGCAGGCTTAGTTGAAGCATGAGAACTGTCTCCACCATTAGAAAGAGAGGACATTTGTTCTGAAACTGAAGAGCTTGCATTGGGATTACTAACAGAAATAAAATTGGATGTGGTGAATGAATCAAAAAAATCAGAAGCCAAAGGATTAGTGTTAACAGTATCACCAAAGAACTTGCTTAGACTAGGACTTGGTTGAACCACCTGTGGATTAGCCTTCACTGGAGTCTCAATTATACTACTAAAACTGGGAGATTTAACCATCTGAGGCTCAAAACCATCAGGTAGGAACAACTGTGGCTGGGTATTAACATTGTTTGCTTGGCTGAAGATGGTACACACGGGAATAGGCTCAGCCTCAGAAGATGGTTTGCTAGTACTGGATGACAATATCTGGTTCTCAGGTTTGTTTTCATCAATATTATTTGGTTTGGTTTCAGTAGGAATGTTGTTTCCCAACTTTGCCTCCTCCTTCACTGCCTCCTGAATTGACTCTTCCTTCAGAGATGCCTGATCATCTGTTCCAATCTCAGAAATGTCTTTGGGTGTTTCTTCATGTTCAGTTTCACTCTCATTATTTAAAAACTCTTCTTTATCCACTTCTGCTTGTGTCTTTTTATTATCTTTAGCTTCCAATTGTTCTACAATCTCCTGAAGACAACCAAGTTCACCTGTGTCATCTTCACTGTTGTTTGGAGAATCTGAAATAATGACACTCTCCATCATTTGTTCATTAAGTTTATCTACAAAATTATTTGAGTCTTCTGATACTGTTTCATTCCCTTCAGACTCAAATTCATCTCCACCAAGATCAATGGTTTCCTCATGAAAGAGGATTTCTTCCTGAGTTTTCTGTTGAACTGTGTCTCCGTTGTCATCCTCAGCCAAGGTGCTCTTTGCTTCCTTACCATTACTTTGATCGTTCTCCATGGTAGCTGAAAAGGGAAGAGTCCAACCAAAACAAATATTAGTTTTATTACTTGGGTGTTGCTCTGCATCAAACAAATAATTGCTACTTCATAAATACATTAATGATACTGTTTGACATCTTTCATTTAACATCTACACACAAAATAATTATGAAAAAGGTATCATTCTTTTGCCAAGTCTTAAAAATACCGGGACTGGAGAGCAAATGCCTCCCACCGAAGACGGACAAAACGGTATTTGCTTCTCTGCTCGCAAAGCGCAGCTCGGGCCCGCGTAAGGCAACGGAAGGAAGGGCTCACGGCTGTCAGCAGGGCAGGCTGCTGTGCCCGCGGCCAGCCGCGCAGGAGAAACGTCCGACGGCCCCAGCCGCCGACCGCCCCGCAGCCGCGGCCCCGGGCTCCTGGGGATCGGCCCTGCCGCTACCGCGGGGACCTGACGGCCCCGACGACCCCGCGGCGAGGGTGGGCGCAGCCCCCCCACGGCCTCCTCCTGGCACAGCCCGGGCGAGCTCCGCCGCCCTCCCTCAGGGCCGCTACCCCAAGGCCACCTGAACAGCCAGCCAGCCACTCGGGCACCCCTCCGCCAGCCCAAGAGCCGCTCGAGCCGCCCTTGCCTCCCGTCTCTTCCTGTCCCGTCACCTCGACACCGAGCGCCGCGCCGCTCCCCACTGCGCCTGCGCCGGGCCGGGCGGGCCGCTGTGCGCACGCGGAAACCCACCTCCCGGAAGCGGCGCACGACGGGCAGCGGCGAGGGCCAGAAAAGCCAGAGGGGTGCTGTAGGCAGGGCTGGGGCGCCATGGAGGACGATGCGCCGGTGATTTATGGGCTGGAGTTTCAGGTGGGTGTTGAGGGAGACTGAAGAGAGGTTGGCAGGTGTCGGTCCTGCCTTTGGGAAAGCGGTGGTGGCAGGGCTAGGTGTGTGTGGTGGGGCAGGGGAGTGCTGGGGCGGGCTGTGGGGCCCGCTTATCTTCCTGGTGTCCTTTCAGCCCCTTGAACCAGTACATTGGCTCTTGGTGGTTCTTGGTGCCCGCCCGTCGTGTTGCGGTTTTTAAAGGTGGTTGAGCAGGGGACAGGAGTTGGTCCTTGCTCCAAAATCCTGCTGTTTCTAAGGGCAGGTGCCCCGGTGTGGGGGCAGGGGCTGAGGGCGGGGGTTACTTCCCTCGTGGTCCTGCGGAGCCTGGCTAGTGGCTTCTGCTCCGTTACCAGTCCCTAGCCTGGTGACAGGGACTAGACCTCTGGGGAAGTCTTTGTGTGGCTCTGGGGTGGTCAGAAAATATTGTCAGTCTCTAAGAGATTCCTGTAGTTGATTGTCTCCTTTTTAAAAGTTGAGAGGAAAAAAAAAAGTTTTTTTTGAGGAGAGGGCATGAAGCTACTTCTTATAAGTTGTAAATTTTAGTTGATTATACCCAACTGTAAAGGTACTTGATGTTTGTAGGATCTCTTGCTATGGGTTCCATGCCTGTGCATTTTTGTCCTCTGGGACAAACTTGTCCATTGTATTAGTGCTTATGGCTACAAGGAAATGTGACTGCCTAATTTAGGAGCTTATAAAAGTCCTGGGAAAATAAACAGCTAGGTAACTACATGGATAAGTGAGAGGGACCCTAACTTATTATTATTTCTGACAATAATAGTCTTACTCAGCTGTAATGCGTTCTCTTTGGCACCAGCTGGCTCACCATTGCTGCCATTATAGCGGTAAGAGGAGGTGCTGTGTGTCTTCTATAGCTCACAGCAGTATTTTTATTCTATAGTAGTTGCAGTAACATAAATATGTACACATACATGTTTGGTTTTTTTCTAGGCACCTTTACTAAAGTGCTCATAGAAGGTAATATACGAAGGTTCTTTGTAATAGGTTTGGGTGTCCTAGCTACTAAGCTGTGTGCCCTGTCCTTCTGACTATACCAATAGCTCTCATTAGCAAGTTGTATATTCCTGTGGTTTCCCTCTTGTATGGGAGCTAGTGTTTAATATTCACCTGTACTAAATGTTGAATCTACTAAAGTCTGATAATATGCTGTAATTTTGTGATTGATTAGAAGTGGCTGCAACTCATACTTCAAAATTGATAAAACTTATACTTAAATCTCTTTTGCAGAATAGAATATATGTCCTGTACTTCATAGAACTCACAATTTCTTTCTAGTAGGTCATATGTAGTAAGTCTTCCAAAAAGTTTGGTAAAGTGAGCCTCTGGGTTGCCAGGGATCTCTGTGGAGGTTGTACATCTCTTATGGACCTCTTACATACTTTGCAGAAAAGGAGAACTGGGCTGTCTGGTAGGAGGATAAAGCAAAAAGACTAAGAAAGTGGCTGTAATCAAAGGGAATTACATTTAATACAGATCATTTGGAGAGATGGTGGGGAAAGATCAATTGGTTGAGGCTTATGGCTAAATCAGAAAAGGAGCATACAGGTGAAGGTTCTATTTCTGATCTCCGCTAACTGCCACTGTGGTTTTAAAACAGATTTCACCTGTGTTTCCAGAAAAAGACTGATGAAGAGACAAACCTAAAATTGGTCCTTTTTTTTTTTCCCCAGCTTGTATCTCCAGGTCTAATAAGAAATACTATTATACTACTTTTAAAGACTAGTTTCTTCTGTGTTGCTAGACAGTAACAGCTAGCAGCATCACAAGTACTGCTTCTTTCCAGTGTGTCAGAAGCACTGTGAAATAATAATCTCTTCAGATGAGGTTTTCAACCTGGTTTGAAGAATTTTGTTGTTTCTTTTGTTAGGTTGGTTTTGTTTGTGTGTTTTTTTTTTTGTCTGTTCAGTTGTTTTTTTGGTTATTTCCAGTCTTTACTTCAGCTCTATGACAAGCTTATTCAAACTTGAGATTTGAAACCATAAAGTATTTTAATAAACAGAGGGATCTTCTTACTCTTGTTGTGAATACAAATTGTATGTCACAAAGCAATGACATCTAGAAGTTACACAAGGGATTGCAGACTAAGAAGCTACATGTGGCTTGAGCAGTCAATAAGAATTTGTCTTTGGCTGCTGCTGGAGAAAATGTAGTTTTGCAGATATGCCTTGCATTTGATCCAGTGTGGACAGCTTTATATGAGCATAAAGCTGATTCCTTCTAGGGTGCTATCTGCTAATTAACTTAAAATTATGTCTATGCAATTTCTCTTCATTTTTATGTGCAAAATGTGTTTTGATTTATCAGCGTAAGTAAGGTAATAAATATTTTTTCCCCAATCCAGTTTTCATCAAAAAAAGGAACAGAGATAGAACTCACAGTTCTGACACATAAGAATGAAAATTAAAGATACAAATTCTGAGCCCTTTTACATACGTGTGTAATTACTTAGCATGTGTAACTACTGTGCAGGAAGTTTCACCACGTAACAGTGAGAAACTATTTTGTGCTTTTTAAAATTTTTTTTCCTGGGTTAGAGGGGAGAAGCTAAACATCTTAACAGTAAAACAATATTAAAACTAGTGGTCAATTCAGTTTTCTGTGTGATTACTTAAATTTTATTACATGATTGGTTTCCCCCCATTTTACTGGACAGCTGCAACTCCTTTTTAATGCTGTTTGTAGCATTCATATAATCCCCAAAATGTAGTTTCCTGGAGTGGGGTTGTCTCTTCAGTGTGTCTGAGCTATTGGAATGTTGTACAGGGATATAAATTATGACTGAATTTCAGAGTGTGTGATTCTTTTTGACTTCTTTAAGACAATATCCCACCATAGTTGCTCTGATCATCCAACTGTAGTGACAATAAGACTATTACAGAGTGAGTGGTGAGTGAACATGTGAGATGATGCTTGAATTGAAAACTTTGATGTAATAAAATTGATGTGATTGTGGCTCATGATGATAAATATGGGGAAGAACAGTAGCTGCATAACATTTCAATACTGAAAGCTGCTCCTTCTGAAAGGAACCTTGGTAAACTTCACCAATATCCTGAATTATGATAATGTGGTAAATGGAGTCCTAGGAGTACTGCTGACTGCTATTATGTGCTGCTTACTTGTCCAGTGTAGAGTTGCCCTATGTTTATTGTCTAACCTGAAGTACCCAGTGTGTTTACCTCGTGTTGGACAGGCTTTCTTTCATTTTCAGGGATTTGCAATTTTCTCCATTCTACTCTGAGGGTTTAAACAGCAATGTTTTGAGTAGTTGTATAAGCACTACTGAATATCTGAAAATATTATATTTGCCTTAAAGTTGACTGGATGATGCTGGTAGCCCTGGAAATGAACTGTGTGGAAGGGTGTTTTCCAGGACAGGTATTTGGCTCAGTTGCAACTCCAATTGTGATTCTCATGAGGACAGCCTACATGTTCAGAAGCTAGCCAGCTTCATGGGGGGAGAGAGGAGGAACATTGTGCCAGACAGTGATAATTATGGACTATGTATTTGGCACATTGAATGGATTTTGGAGATACCACAATACTGAGCAGAATTTGAGCATGCCAGGTACTCCTGCTTCATGTTGCATGTCAAAAGTAGGTAGACTTGCAAGAGAAAAGCATAATGAGTAGGAGGGAAGACAACAGAGAGCCTGCTGGCAGACAGCAGGGCTGTGCTGCACAAGGACAACCACAGCTTCACCCTGAGATGGGGGTCTGGCTGAAGCAGGCTTAAGGTGCACTAATGCTTCGTTAGAGTTTGTGTACGGCATTGGGGTCCTGTCACACCTCTTGAATGAAGAGTGCTTGGGCCATATTGTACTGACAGTTGTTAGCAGGCTTTATCAATCTGAACAGAGACTATTGATTTTTAGGACTACCTTGGCTGTTTGCAAGAGTATGGTGAAACTTAATTTCCCCAAATCCAAATGTGACTTCTTATTCTAAGAATCTTAAAGCAGTGCAAAATGCCAACTGAAACAGATTGGTTACAGGTCTCAAATGCATCTATACATGCATAATATCAGCATATATTGAGAATAGCACAATTGACCTACCTTTGGTGGAGTAGAAGGCAAGGGAGAGCTTATTGTGAAGATGTGTGTCACTCTGCAGTAGCCAAGGAAACCTGTACTGCTATTTAGGCTCAGTTGTGTTCCCAGAATGGAAGTGGAGCAGGTGTGGAGCCTATAGTTCCTATTGGCAGTGATCCTTTCTTCCCTGGGAGGGCTTTTGTGGTCTCTTGTGGGATGAGAAAGAATGGCCTAAACAGAATGTAAACAAGTTTCATACAGCTTTAGAGATGTCTTTGGAGGATTTATTTAGAAAATTGAATCAGTTCAAGAAACTGCATGATAATGTTTAAGTGAAATTCCTAGTTTTTGTCTCGGTCCTCTCTCTTTTCTAAGATTACTTGCCTGATAAGTGCCAATCCTGTATATTTTAATCCTAGTTGAGTGTCTCTTCTCTTGCTTGTTTTCCCATCTGACACTCTTCAGGACCCTTCTTGAGGGTAGAATTGCAGGGGGGAGGACTTTTCAAAGAACTTCAGTCTAACATACTGTTAGGCTTAAAGTTTTATTAGGGAAAAAGAAGTAGGTAGGTGGCAAAACTCTCTTAACTAATTGTCCCCATGTTCTTCATAATGTATGAAGTGGATCAGGTGGAAAACATTTATTTTAGGATCCTCCTGCAATTATCAGGGTCATGCTAATATTCTGGATGGTACAGATGAATGATAATATGAAGATACGGTTATATCAACTTGAAGGAACTATTATAGGGTGATTGTTACCTTTATGGCTCACGATAAATGAATGAGATTGCTAAGTATGGCTGCTATGCAAGGATTTGTGTGAGGGTGGCTTTTGTTGCTGTGGTAGTTTGCAGAATCTGTCAGCCTTCACAATAGAGTCAGTGCACTAAATACATTAGTGGTGGGAATTCTTGTGCCGTGAAAGGCTTGAAGAAAGCAGCTGTCTGAGAGCACTGAAGGTCACCTGGGCATGTGTGCTGCCAGCCTCTCTTCACTGATAGAGTCATGGCAGCTTATTACAGTCAATGGTAGAGGGTCTCCTACTGTGGTGGGAGAAACAAGGCTGTCTTACCTCAGTAAAAATCAAAGTGTACCTACCTGAGAATTGAAATTATGCCAGAAGGCAAAAATAATATTCTTGATGTTAGCAGCCTGGGGCTTCTCTGGAGGGACAAGGAAGTTGTATTTTGCCTCCAGAATGAGGCATCAGCAAAGCCAGTCCTTTCTGCCTTTCCCCTTCACTCTCTTCCACCAAGTAGCAGTATACTATTTCTGTTTTTCTGAGTAAGCAAATGGTCAAATAACTTGAAATTCAGATTTTGGGACTGCAAGCCAAATACTGTGTCCTTTACATTTTTGTGTTGTGGGTTTGCTGCTTACTCATACAGATTGATTTATGAATTTCAAATGATAAATGAGTTGCAGAAATTATTTTGGTTGTATTAAATGTAATACAAATATGAAAAATGTTAGGGTCAGTGTATGCTTTCTTGTTTGCAATGCATAAGCAAGACAAAATAGGTATTGAAGTACTGATCCTTGTTTCTTTGCCTATTAAAGCCCTAAATACTAGCAGTCTAATTAAAAAAGTAACTGTGTATTTAGCTGGTATTTCAAAAGATGTGGAGAAGGGAAGATTTCAGGAGAACTTAGGAATAAAATGTGGAGATTCAGTGCATTATAGTTCTATGATTCACTTACTGAAAACTAACCTTTATCTTTTTAAAATTTGACACCGTGCTCCTCTGGATCATCTCTTGCTGTTGTGAAGGACCCTTCTCTGCAGGCTTTATGCTCTTTTTTTGTCTCTGAGGTGTTTATTCTGCAGGTAGTTTAAATTGTGAGGGTGAGGTAGAAGGTGATCTTTGCCCATCATCACACTGAGCTTGGTATAGGCACGGACAGGATGCCTAGTATGCAATTACTTTCCTGCATTCTGATGCAGTGGTATCTGTTTCTTCTGCTTTGACTCTATACTACTGTTTGTCACATTGATGTGACCGTTGCTATAGGCTATTCATGTTTGTATTTCTGTTTAAGTGCGAGTTTATACCTTCTTTTATAAAGTTTAAAAAGAAAAGGGTATTTGAGTTTAATAAGGCAGGCCACCATACTCTCTTTAAGAAAAATAAAACTATTTTGTATATGGAATGTGGAAACTAGTATATCTTATTAACATATTAAATGTATTTAAGTATTTGAGTACATGCAATATTCCTTACACGGCAATCCTAAAATTTTTATTATTATTATTATTTTCTCTTCTTTCTACCTCAGCCTTAACTTACCTCAAAATTGATTTTTGTCAGCTTGAAAAATTCAGTGTGGGTAAGAGTCTTTAGCCCTATGATGTATAGAGTTCTAGTTAGAAATGCCTTTGGAGCATGGTGATGCTATTTTCTGCATCTATGCAGCAGTTGCTCAGCATCTGTTGCCACCTGTAGGGATTTTTTTTTAATTTTTTTTCTGAAAACACAGAGATGAATTGACAATTGTTGCATTCATTTGGTTCTCTGTTTTGTGATTGTGTGCAACCCCTAATTTAGTGGTATAAATGAGAACTGGGGAAGCTGCAGACCATTATGCAGAATAAATTCATAGACATTGGAAAACCTCTAAGGAGGGGTGGTTTGTTCAGGTTCCCTGGTAGACTTGTATGGCATTGAGAAGTATTTGGTGTTTACTTTCTAAAGGCAGCATCTCCTTTTTGTTTATCTGAGTGGAATTTTGACTGCATATTTATAAATTTCCTTCTAGACTAGTAAAATATTTGGTTAGAGCATCAATCATGATCAAGTTCCCTCTATATCAGCCTTGTTTTATAAAACTAGCTGCTTTAAACAATACACGTTGCCTCATGGTGAATTTGAAATTTGGACGTGAAACCAAAAAGGTTCTTTATGGTTCATGATGTTTTAGTTTTTGCTTGCTAATAATTTTCCTAGTTTTAGGCCTTCTTTACAGATGAAATGATCTAATTACACAGACTGTTGCATTGGAAGGATCGATTAGGTGAGGCTTTGCGTTGTGTGTGAAG
Source organism: Megaceryle torquata (assembly GCA_024611175.1). Lineage (NCBI taxonomy): Eukaryota > Metazoa > Chordata > Aves > Coraciiformes > Cerylidae > Megaceryle > Megaceryle torquata. Next base: position 845 of record JANIJG010002881.1, on the reverse strand, counting down.
GCAACTTGTTTCCTCACTGTTTGTGTCTGTCACATCTGTATTCTGCCTATTTCCATGCATCATGGCAATTTTCATAGTAGTAGATACTTTAATATCTTAGGTAGTAAACTTTTTGGGGCTATGTACACTTTGGTGTTCTGTGGATGCTGATTTCTTACAAAAATAATATCTATTGCTGTAGTTTAATTGATACTCATTATACAGTGCTTTTTGGTTGGTGTTTGTTGTTTGTTTGTTGTTAGGGTTTTTTTTCTATCTAGTAGCTGCAGTCATGAGACAGGATGCTTTTGTGAACGATGTTATTTGCAACCTGCTCTGACAGGTTACAGTACATGACGACAAATGTAAGGTGCTGCTCTTGATCTTGACAGCACTCCAAATTCAGTTATGTTGTTCATCACAAGGGTTACTCAGTGTCTTGATCATCTGTTGAAGTAACTTCCTAAAAAAACTTGAAGTAACAGAAAGAAGACAAAATTAGACATATGTTTGTATGGGAGACAATTGAAAGTCCATTGTACTTTGATTTCTATTATGTATCATATCTGCATGATTTATAAATAAATGCTTGATTAGTTTGAGCATTGTATTCTGTGGGTGTTGTCTTTATAACAGAATAAACAATAGTGTGTTTCTTGTTGTGAAACGAATTTAAATGTTTTTCAGGCTATTTATTTATTCCCTCCAAAATGAGAAATAATTTAAACATACTTTGTAGAAGAGCTAGAGAAGCTGATGACATAAGCTGATGACATAGCCTTCTATGAAATTGTAACTGGATGGATAGATGCAGGGAGACCAGTGGATGTGGTCTATCTTGACCTTAGCAAGGCTTTTGACACAGT
>JANIJG010002880.1:13829-39535 GCA_024611175.1 Megaceryle torquata | reverse complement strand
TGCTGGGCCCCCTGCTCTGGGTGACCCTGCTGGCTGGAGCAGGGGGGTGGCACCAGAGCATCTCCAGAGGTCCTTTCTGACCCCCACCATGCTGGGGTTCTGTTAGCACCTTAACACCCATTTCAGGTATCGCTATTAACGCTTGCACTGGGGGGAGGATGGATGAACGCTGAGCTCAGTCGGCACCAGGGATCCGAAGTGCCAATCTCAGCTCCCCCTTGTGCTGTTGGGTGGCTTTGGTGTCAAGTCTTCTGCTTAGCTTGCTACCACCACCAGGCAGGTGGGCTGGAGGGTGGCTCAGATGCTGACATCTCCTCTTTTGGTCCCACCAAGGAAACCTCAACCAGAACCAAAGAGAGAGAAGGAAGCCAAGAAGCCCACTATCAAGAAGCCCCTGAATGCTTTCATGTTGTATATGAAAGAAATGCGGGCGAAAGTGATCGCCGAGTGCACCCTGAAGGAGAGCGCAGCCATCAACCAGATCTTGGGAAGAAGGGTAAGAGCACGAGGGGCCCGGTGCAGCATCCCCATCCCTTCAGCTGCTCTTAAACACATTATTTCCAACCCAAGTACCCTCAGCCCTTCACCACGCAGAGTCGGATGTGCCCCAGAGTGGGTTTGCTGCGGTGGGATGGGCTTGGGTGGGGGGGACACGACACACGGGGGGGCCACATCTCACCGCCACGCTTGTCCTTGCAGTGGCACGCGCTGTCCCGGGAGGAGCAGGCCAAGTACTATGAACTGGCTCGCAAGGAACGGCAGCTCCACATGCAGCTCTACCCCGGCTGGTCTGCCAGAGACAACTACGTGAGTGGCTGCAGCAGCTCAGACCCCCTCCCCATGGCATGGCCTGAATGGACCTGGGGTGGGGTGGGGGTGACAGCTGGTATTTGCCAAACATCCTGCCTGTCCCTGGTAATGATGTTCCTGACCGCACGGGAGCTATAGAAAACCATGTTCCAGGAGTAGTTTGAATGCCTTCTTGGCTCGTTGTCTATCTGTAGCCTGAATGCTCCAGCTCCCCAGCTCCCACAGCCACTTGTTCACTTATTGTCTGAGTAGATACAAGTAGAAAGGAAGAGGAACTTTTAAATGATGTGGGTGATCTTTGGAAATACAAGGAAACAGCCTCAAGTTGCCCCAGGGGAGGTTTAGGTTGGAGCTGAGGAACAATGTCTTCCCCTTGAGGGTTGTCCAGGCCTGGCCCAGGCTGCCCAGGGCAGGGGTGGAGTCCCGGTGATCCCTGGAGGGGTTTCAAAGCCCTGGAGCTGTGGTGCTGAGGGCCATGGGTCAGTGGTGCTCTGGCAGCGCTGGGTTAAGGGCTGGACTCCATGATCTTAAAGGTCTCCCAACCAAACCACTTCTATAACTGTATGGAACCCACTGCCTTGTCCATCTGGGGTAGCAGCCGAGACCTCAGCCCAGTGGGAGCAGAGAGCAAGGGACAGAAACACAGGAGGAAAAACTCAGGGTGGGATGGCTGAGGGAGCAGAATGAGCAACCCAGAGCCTGCTCAGCTCCATTCGCTTACAGCAGCACCTCATTTATCAGCTTTAACCCATGGGGCTGGGGACCACGGGCTCCATAGCACATGATGCTGAGCCCAGGCACAGGTTTGGGGGGATTTGTCAAATTGTGGGGTGTCAGCTCTGTTCTGTGGGTTTGAAACAGGAGCATCTGCCCGAGCTGCGCTCACAGGAGCTTAATAATGATGGCAAATACTTTTCAGAAAGGCAAAATAGGGAAGTGTGAGCTGTTCTGTAAGAGTTACAGGGCAAACCTCAGTCTCGCAGCCTGCTCAGGTCCAATTTGGGGCTCCCCGTGGGGCTGCATCCCAAACATCAGCCCCAGGTATTGCAGGGTGTGCAAACAGCACCCGCAGGGTGACAGTCACTGAGTGTCTGTCCGTCCCTCAGTGATGTTGGTCCCACCCCAGTCGATCACTGTGAGAGGACTCTGACCAAATCCAGCACGTCACGTTCAAAGCATTCGAATGCAATTTGAACGCAGACACCAGCGCCGCTTGCTCTGCAAGCTCAACCCAGCTCTTTGGCGAGCTTATTTCCCAACCGAGGTTGCTGTTAGAGGGAGGAAAATAAAAAAAAAAAAACCCAACCAAAAAAATAACCTTACCAGATAGAAGAAAGAATAAAAATAATCATCCAAAGCAAGCTGTGGCTGCTGAGCGGAGCAGCTGAGCCACGCCACAAATAGCCGTGGTGCTCAGCAATAAAAATTAACTGGTGCAGAGGGCTCTGAAAGACACGGAGCGTTTGGATTGTGTGTTCCTGTAGCCAGAAGAGAGTGTCCAAGGGAAAGGAGGGAGGCTCCAGGCTTGACCTTCTCTGGTTTTGGCTGCAAGTGAGGTACGTTGCCAAGGGAATCGATGCCAAACCCGTCCCCGAGGCGTGAGCAGAGAAAAACCTGTGCTTTGGTTTTTAAAGAGGGCTGACTTGACTCGACATCTAAAATAGTGGCTCTTTATGGAGGGGGCTGCGGTGGACCGGCCACGTTGGCATGGCCAAGGTGCCCGGGGGGGGAAAAGCGGTGGCAGCTCCTGCGCTGTCTGGAGGAAGCAGCTTTGCAGCTGGTGGTTGGCAGGACCAGCACTTGGGAAGCCTCTGGGTTATTCAATAGGACACATAAAGGTTACTCTTAAAAAAAATACTAATTGGTTTCCTCGTGGCTCTGTTAATCACGTCAGCGGCACGGTGGCAGCCGAGGTTGCATAGGGGTAGGGGTGCCCCAGAAGCACAGGATACACTCTGGGTCTTTTCTAGTGGCTTTCTCGACCGTTTTGATCTTACATGCCTAACGAGCTCATTAGAGACATGAAGCAAAGCGCATGGAAGTCTTCAGATGTCCATCCATCCACTCAAGGGCTCTGCCCTTTGATCTGAGGCTCCATCATTTCCCTCGCAGCCTCTTGCTTTCCCCGGGGAGCCGCACACGAGCACCCATCCGGCCCCCCCGACACGAGCCCTCCTTCCAGAAAGCCCCACCAAGTAAGAAACACCCTTAAACAAACCAAAACCACCCAGAAAACCAAACCCAAAGCAGAGGGCAGAGATGATGCAGAAAAAGCAGAGGTTACAGGAAGCCCCCAGCCCGTGTTTCCCTGCAGCAGCAGCAGCTACATTGCTGCCTCCGTGTGAGCACAGCCCAGGAGCTCAGCATCCGTACGCAGCTTTGCAGGATCTGTGCTGGATGCTGCCACCCTCTGGAGCCGACCTTTGGTGCTGCCCTGGTTTCTCTAAGGGTGGCTCCAGAGGATGGCAGCATCGGTGGGCACACATCTAGTGGGCATCAGCATCTGGAGAGCAAGGCATCATCTTCCTCCAAGACCAAGGGCATCCTCCATGGAAATCTCAATCCCGTAGCATCCTTCATCTTGGCAAGGGCTGGTTCCTTGCTTCAGAAGGTGGACTCCAAAGGCAGACGTTGGGGTCTCCCCAGCACTGACAAGCAGCTGCTTTGGGTCTTGTGGTCATTGCCAAGAGTTGCTTTTCTCTCTGGAGCTTGAGGAGGAGGAGGAAGAGGAATATAGGTCATTTCTGCAGCACGTGATGCGGATATCGGGCAGGAAATACAGTTGCTCCCACACTGAAGAAAAAGCTTACCGCAGCTCAGAGCCTTCCACCTTCACTCAAACCACAAGAAGTCATATAAAAAGTCACGGGACAAAGGCAGCCCTGTGAGCTGCCTGCTCCACGCAGGCCAGATTTGCTCCTGCACAGCTCTGCCCTCGTTAATAAGCTCGTTAGGAGACGAGGGGAGTTGTTGCATATTGTGAGTCAGAGAGGAAGTTTGGGGATAAAATTGGGTTTTCTTGGTAGTGAGGCAAGAAAACAGAATTATGAGAGAGAGAGATGCAGAGCTGTGAGTGCACTGAAATAGAGATTACTATTTAAAAACAAACTGGGGGGAGATTTCCTAAAATTTTCTTTCCCGTTTGAATCAGGGCTGCTCCTCCTGGCGATATGTGATGGAGCAACTTCAGATATAAAGCACCACACTTATACCTGTTCAGGTAGAAGGCAGACCCAACCCACGTATGTGCTGGAAATGGGGAAGGTGCTAAAATGGGCCACGTGCTTTTTAGAAACATGAAGAGGGAGGAGGAATAAGAACAGGCCAGGAGGGTCAGCTGTTGCTATTGTTGCCTCTGTTTCATGAGGTAAAACTTTTAAAATTCTATTAATCTAGTTCAATCTATTTATTAAATTATCAGTTACTCCTGTGGAGTGGTTTTGGGATGAGTGGAATTACCAGTGGTGCTGGATCCAGGGATACTGGAAACGAGGAGTTATTCCCTAATGAGGGACCTTACAGCAGCCTTCCAGTACTTGAAGGGAGCCTGCTGGAAAGCTGGGGAGAGATTCTTTGTCAGGGAATGTGGTGATAGGACAAGGGGTGATGGTTTTAAACTGGAAGAGGTAGATTTAGATTAAAGTCTTCAGTCTGAGGGTGGTGAGACCCTGGAACAGGTTGCCCAGGGATGTTGTGGATGCCCCATCACTGGATGTGTTCAAGGCCAGGTTGGGCTGGGCTTTGAGCAACCTGCTCTAGCAGAAGGTGTCCCTGCCCGTGGCAGGGTGTTGAAACGAGACGACCCTTGCCCATGGCAAGGAGTTGAAACAAGATGGGCCTTTCCAACCCAAACCATTCTATAATCTTGTGATCCCAGAGAAAAGTTACAAGCCCAGAGCAAATTTGTGCCATGTAAAGGCGACCGTCAGCATGTGTGCAAACACAGCTTTCCGTGGTGGCTTCGGGCACTCCTCCTGCCTTTCTTAGGAGCATTGAACTGGGTGGCTGGGGCAAGGGATGCCCATGGAGATAAAGCTGAGCAGGTTCCCTCACCGCCGTTCCCAGCCCATCATCTCTCCCTGGAACAGGCAGAGCCGGCGGCCCCATCCAGCCCCCGACATCCCCCCCGCAGCACCCTCAGCCTCCTGGGAGCACAGACTAACAACAGCCTTGCTTTCCTTTGCTTTCCCAGGGGAAAAAGAAGAGACGAACACGGGAAAAGCAGCAAGATTCCAACTCAGGTAATTGCGTGCGGCTCGGTGGCTGTCCCTTTGTTTCTGCTCCGAGGGGATAATCCGAAGCAGTTGTTGTGTTTTGCTTTGATTCTCCTGAGCTTAACGAAGGAAACACACATTTCTTTATCTTTAAGATGTGGTAAATGAACATTTCTGGGGCTTTTTCAGCAACGCATTTGAATTAGAACGTGGGTAGTGCGTGAAGAACTGAAGAAATTAGACTTGGGCAAGTGCATAACTTCATATAAGCTATCACTAAACTCAATCTATTCAAAACATGCAGGGTGAATGTCCCCATCAGCCCCGCAGACACCATGAATTAAAGAAAACTCCTCTCAAATGCATCAATATTGGGTGTGGGACTAAAAGAAGTGGCAGGATTGAAGCTTACCCCTGAGACTACCCCAGATTTGGTTTTCATTTCAAAGGAACCTGGAGTTCAAGGAAAAGTCATGCTAGAAACCAGCCCCAGCTGCCTCCCCGCACCACACTGTTCACTAAAAAAGGCCCTTTTGACAGATTGCAGCTGGTGACACACCCATTCCCATCATCCAAGGCTATTCCCATGCTGGTTTTTGAAGTATTTCTGCCATATCAGGAATAAATAGTATCCGTACCAGTAAAAGTCCATCATAAAACACCCAAGAGACTGTCCTTGCTATGGCATCGCGTGTACATGAAGTTAGGCAGCCTGGTTTTTTTCCAGTATGTCCATTTTGTGACTGCCTGTAGATATAAAAAGAGCTCTCTCCATGCTCCAGCCACCCAGTTCATCACTGCTCATTGCTCTTATTTACTTCTGGATGAAATTAAGTCAGCCAGATGATAAACTATTGGCTTTCTAGTCCTGTCTCCCTCCAGAAATGCTCCCCGGGGAGGGTGCCAGGTCAGCCTGTTGCTCTCCTGGCCTTGAACACCCACACAAAAACCTGTCCCACCTGACCTGGGGACCCCAAGGGAGCTCAGCTGGCTGCATCTGGGCCATTCCAGTTGTTGGTTAGGACGTGAGAGTCCAGCTCTGGTGTTACTGCTGGGAATTACAGATCCCCACAACCAGAATCCCACAGCCTGCGTTAATTCATCGAGTTCAGATGATGTCGTTAATTTAATGAATCGCTGTTGGATGACCTCTTTGAACTGACCATAAAAAGCAATTCCATGGCTGTGTCCCAGTTGTAGTGTCACTTTAATTAACACTGTTGATCTCATTCAGGGTCTAGCCCGATAAGGGGAATGCATGCAAGCTTTTAGGCTTCGATGTAGTATGATCTGTATTTATATATCCATACATATGTCTTGTCTTTTACATCAGTAAAAGTGATAATTTCACCCGTTATGGATTGAAAACCAGCTGCTGGTTGGACACAGGTGGTGGCTGAAGGAGGGAGTGTGAATCTAGCACAGAAATGTGCTGTTCAAATCCCATTTACAGCACTAGAGAAAAAAAAAAACAACAGGATATGCCTGCAAACAAATAGGGCTTCACCCTAATGAGTCCCATAGTTATACAGTAAAACTGCAATGTTTGAGGAAAGGCCACGGAGAAGAGGGGGTTTTTCCATTCAAACTGGAAGGGGAATGGTGAGGGGCAGAGTAGAATAACCTGGACCTGGGTCTCCTTGGTGCTAACTCTGCTTTCAGCCTGCTTCTGCAACATTTCCTCCTCTTCTTTTCCGTGCGCAGTCCGAGCTCCGCTGGCAGCCCAGTTCAGTGGCTGCTGGGAGGGCAGGGAGCGGGTGAGGATGCAGACACAGGAGCCAGGCAGCGCCTCTGGGATTTGCCAGCTTTTCCAAACTTAAGGAGATTCTCAGAGCCGGAATTGGCCGGTAATTGCCCACGTTTCCCAGAGCTGAGGCTGTTTCCCCACCCCACTGCCAGCAGTGATCACTGGTATTTGTCTAACGATCAGTTTTTTCCAGGAGAGGTGGTGCCGGCGCCGTTCTGGCACGGAAAAAAAATCCAAAACCAACTGTAGTCTGTTAGTTGTGTGTTAAAGTGGCTAAAATGATGTTGCCTCTTTTCTTCCTCCTGCTCCTCCTCCTCTTTGTGCCTCTGCCTTGCCCATTCTCCGCCACGCATGCTTCTGTGTTCAGATCCTGCCTCTCCTAAGAAATGCAGAGCTCGCTTTGGCCTCAACCAACAAACGGACTGGTGCGGCCCTTGCAGGTGTGTATCGGCATCTCCTCGCTGCTGGGGTGCTCCTGGGCGAGCGGGTTCGGCTCCGTGCGTCCTCCCGCAGCCATCCCAGCACCGGTGGGAGCTGCTCCGGCCAGGCGGGGATGGGCTTTTCTCTGGGCATCCTCAGGAGCTGTTGGTCGAGCTGCAAGGGTCAGGCTGCACCCTGGGTTTCTTACCCCCCCACCCCAGGGCAGTGTTGGTGTGATGCTGTATGTGTTCCTTGGCTGATGGACTTCCTGGGTCTTGAAAGCTTATTTCCAGGGTCTGACCTGATGTGTGGCTTTTTTTTTCCTGTTAGACACCTTCCTATCACATAAATAGCACCCTAGGGCCAGCAGGGGGTAGTTAATGGGTTTCTTTTTCCTATTTGTACTGTATTTCAAGACAAAACCATTTCAACATCTGGCTCTTTTTGACCCTTAAATTTCACAGTACCCACCACAGGTGAGGGAACCTCAAACAAGAAGACAGTTTGCAAGTGCCCTGAGCCTCAGGCTTCTAGGGAATGGACATGGCCAGAAGGCAGCAAAGCTCAGTGTATGAACCAAGTGCTGCTTGGCTCAGGGGGGGTCTGTCTGCAAATGCAGCCGTGCAGAAGAAGCCCCTGGGGGTGCTTCTGGACCTGGGCATGAAAGCACAGAGAGGCTCCAGCCTGGACAGAGGTCTACGATTGGTCTCTTCTCACAGTGATAAGCAATAGGATAAGAGCAAGTGGCCTCAAGTTGCCCCAGGGGAGGTTTAGGTTGGAGCTGAGGAACAATTTCTTCCCCTCCAGGGTTGTCCAGGCCTGGCCCAGGCTGCCCAGGACAGGGGTGGAGTCCCCGTGATCCCTGGAGGGGTTTCCAAGCCCCCCGTGGAGCTGTGGTGCTGAGGACCAGGGGTCAGTGGTGCCCTGGCCGTGCTGGGGGAACAGTTGGACTCAATGACCTTAAAGGTCTCTTCCAAGCCAAACAATTCCATGATTCAGCAAATATTTTATCCCACCGTGTTGAGGACTAGCAAAGGCTGGAAGTAAAGTATCACAATGTACTTACTGCAGCTTCAAGTGACTTCTCAGTCACGTAGTCTACCCAGATCTGAATCCCACAGCGGAGCCGTGCAGAGCCTGGCTGGTGCGTGGCCACTGACCTTGCTGACCCCAAACTCAGGTCCCCCTGAGCTCCCCTCCCTTCAGCCTCATCCTGCACCTCAAGGTGCTGGGCCACAGCAAATGTCCCCGCTCACCTGTTACAGACTGGGTGACATCACCAAGCACCATTTGTCTCATTAATACTCGACCTTGAATGTCCAGAGAGGGCTTTTTGTGACCCCCCCCATCGGTGTTTGCAACGCCACTGAGCCGAGAGCCCCGGACCTCAGCTCAGGGCACGGCTGCAGCTCTGCGGGCAGTTCCTCCAACTTCACTCTGCCTTTGTTTGAACTCTTGTAATTCAGCTTCTCCTCTGCGCTGCTTCCCGATTAACCCAGGCTGCTGAAGTGCTCGGAGACCTTCGCATGCTTTTATTTTGTAACCTTTGCCTCTCCAACCCTGGTTAGTCCCAGCTGTTCTGCCATTGCCCGTACTAACGCGCTGCTGCCGGCTCAGGGGCTCTTGTCACAGGTGCTCTGGGCACCAGTGGAGAGCAGCTTCCACCAGAGAGCACCGGAGGATTTCCACTCCATAGGAGAGGTTATCTAGTTAAAAATGCGGTGAACCTGCTCTAGAGCTTTCACCTTTCTCCCCCTCATCCTAGGCAAACCACTTTAGGGTTCTGTAATTCCTAAAAGGAGAGGGCTAAGTCCCTTGAGCTGTGTAATAGCCACATCAGCCCCAGCCCACTAACCGGTCGGTTCATTATCCGCAGTCTGTAACATCAGATCTGCTTTTAGCCCCTCCCTGTTACTCTAAATCAAATCAGTGAATCGATGGATAGATTCCTACCACCTTAAACAGGTCATTGAAATTCTCCATCCTGCAGCTACTCCAGAGATGTCTGTGGGAAACACGGCTTCTCCTCGGGCTCCTCTGCTCCGGTTAATTACAGCCCGTGTAAAATAACCTCCGAGTTAAATATTCAGGGCTGTCGTGTTCCGTATCGTATTAATTGGGTCACGCCGGCTAACGATGACACCGACAGCACTAATAGCGCTCCTCTTGTTCACATCCAGTGCAAAGTCGTGTTTAATACTGGACTAGCTAATACATATTCTAACACTGTCTAGTTTTTCATTAGTAAGATCAAAGAAAGGTGTGTGCCCACATTAGCAGGTTCTCCATTTGATCTGTTTTCCTCAAATGAGACAGCCCGGGCAGGGAGCCGGGCAGGAGAAAGATCTTCTTTTTAGCTGTTTTGGCTGTAAAGTCATTAATGCCATCTCCAGCAGAGGAATTGTTCCCCTGCTAATAGTAAGGTGACATTTTGAGAGCTCTTTTGTTTAAAAGTCTCCTGAGATGCTGAAGGATGCGGGTGACATGAGGCAGCTGTCACGCGAAGGGAAGGAAAACCAGCCCAACGCGAGGCAGTGCGAGGGACTGACTGGATAGCCAGGAGTGGTTAAAGTCATCTGGGTGTATGCTGTGGCAACTGGAACTCGGGGTAAATACTCCTGGGTTTGATCCTAGACAGCAGAATTGTCAAGGGCTGCGAAGAAAAGACTCCCAGGTCCCGTTAGAGGAAGAGCGATGCGAGACTGGTGGGTTTGAGACACCCCCCCACCCAGATCATAACACGCAAACGAGCGGGGACCCTGAATGTCGTCTCCAGGGGATGAAGGGATTTTTTACACCTTCCTCTCCCCCTCCCGCGGGTCAACCCTCTCCATTCGACCTCCCCTCGCAGAGCATCGCGCTCTTTCCGCGGCCGCGCAGCCCGAGCCGCCCTGATGGCGCCGCCTGGCGGGGACCGCGCAGCGCAGCGGGGCCGCAACCGCCGGCCCCGGCCCCACCACCGGCCCCGCGGTCGATGGTCGAGTCCCAGCCATGCCCCGCGGTGAACGGGGAAGGGGTGGCCGCGAATCCCCAGCTGGCTGCGTGTCCCCAGCTTGCGCTGAGCGCTGGTTGACATCTCGTGTGTGACCCTGAACTCACCCTTTATTCACAGAGAACTCTCTCCACTGTTCTTAGGAGGAAAAAGAAGTGCATTCGGTACTTACAAGGAGAAGGACGCTGTGCCAGCCCAGTTTCTTCCGATGGAAGTGCTATAGACTCCCCTCCCTCTCCTCTGGACGCACTCCAATGCATCTCCTCTGCTTTTCCTTCAGACAAGCTTGCAGCCCCCGCTGACTCCGCACACAGAGAACAGCCCGACCCCTTCCCCGTCTCCGCTCACCTTCAAACCGCCACCTGCTCCTCCAGACTGAGCACCAGGTCCTCTTCTGCACCCACAGAGTCCCCAGCGTACAGCGTGGCCTCCCTGGGGACATAGTCCCAGGCACCCAGCCGCGTTGGCCGGGACGCGGGGCACTTGGCGCTCTCCCGCCTGGTTTCGCTGCCCATTGAAAAGGACCAGAGGCCCCTCCAAATTCCTCATCTCACTGTAAAACGTGCAAAGTTAGGCAACAGGAACACCTAAAGATGCTGGAAAAGTCATTTGGTTCTTTTTATGGGGAGGTGGGGGGTTAAAAATAGAAAAGTAATTTCAAAAACAAAGGTAAACAAATAAGTACTTGACAAAATTTGAAGTGCTGATGAGTAAACAAGCCTTTTGTCCCTGCCCTGTGCTGCTTTTTTTGGTTTGTTTGGGGTTTTTCCTTTTTTTTTGTTTGTTTGTTTGTTTGTTCAGGGTTTTTCCTTTTTTTTTTCTTTTCTTTTAATTGCATTATGTTCAAGTAAGGCAGAAAGCAGAGCCCAACTCCCCAGCTTGCTGCAGTAGATGGTAGGTGCTATCAGCCTAACGCTGGCTTCCACTCCCTGCCTTCCGAGCTGCTTTAAACGTAGTCACTCACCCATCTCTTGTAGCCGTTACACCACGGAGCTGGAAAAGCTGGAATAGGAGCAGTTTTTGCCTGAAAATTCAAAGGCCAGCTTTCTGATCTGACCGGGTAATAGAGAAATTAATTATTTCAACCAACGAGGTGAATTTTTTTCAGCTTCTTGTTTGAGAACAGGAAGATACTGTTTACAGGCACCGGGTCTCTGCGCGGACACGTCCCACTCCGTGAGCGTACAGCACGGCAGAGGAAAGAAAAGGGAGCACTGAGCAGCCGGCTGCTGAAGGTCTGACAGGCGATCGCTCACCCCTCCCGCAGCTGCAGGGTCTCCCCAGCTCCGGGGAACTGTCCCCTGCAGACAGAAATCTCTCCAGCTAGGCAAAGCCTCAAAATTCAGTTTGCTACTACGGCTTTGACCTAACTCTGCACCCAGGTGGCGACAGGCTGGTAGCCCACAGCCCTGGCAGGCTAGCCCAGGGCAGAGGGGCCACACCGAGCCGAGACAGGGCAGAGAGGTGCTCCCCCCATCCCCGGGGGGGGTCTGGCAGCAGAACCGCACACTACCCTGCTCTGTGCTCCAGGCCCCCGGCTGTAGGGACCTTCTGCAACAGCAGAACCCGTTTTTTTTTCCTGAGTTGGTGTGTAACTTTTTTACAAAACCCTTCTTCTAGCTTTTTCACCAGTTCTCCCTCCACCCCCCCTGCCAATGCCAAATGTTACTGTCTTCTCTCCAGCTTGAAAACGTTTACCAATTTCTGGTATTTTATTTATATTTTCAGCTTGGTAAACAAAAACCACTGCGGACCAGACTGTGATCTCCCTGAACCGATGTAAATCCCACATTAATCCAAATTCTGGATTTACCTCAGGTTTACAGACTTCTCACAGAGACCACCACCTAGTCCAGGGCAGATTTTTTTTCCCCCCCACACTTGAAAGAAATAGATTCTAGACTGCTGAAGAGAAAAATATCACCACACAGAGGGACAAAGGGGGGAGGGGGGTGTCTATTTTTTTCTACTTTACAGAATAGGTTTTAGATTACTGAGTACAAATTATGTAGTAATGTTATTGTAGAACTGCAAGAAATTTAAGATTACCTTTATAATGTACAAAATATTTTTATATTTTTTTTCTTAAGGGGAAAACTACAAAACCTAATTTTTTACATTGGATTCAACTTTTTAAAGAAGTTTATGCCTCAAAGATTGAAAAGTTAAAACACCAACATGTAGTTTTTAGAGCAGCTTTGGGTTTATTCTCTTTATTTAGGTACTTTTGCTTATGGTAGTGTAGATTTTTTTTTTTTTAATTCCAGTTTTAGTTTAGAAGATCTAAACCTATTGCTTTATTCCCCTCCTGTTCCTTTTATTCCCCTCCTGTTCCTTTTATTCCCCTCCTGCATAAATGCAATTTCCAAAGCACTGACTGAAAAGCTACATGCACAAACCTGTAAAATGTTTGAAAGGAGTCATTTTAAAGTTGGAAAGAATGGGTTTTAACCCTTAGAGCAGTAGCATTACCTGACCCCAATGCCAACTGTACGCTGCGCCGGGTACTTCCTGCACTCACAGGGTTAATTCTGTAGCACTGGATCCATATGCAGTCTGCTCATTTGGAAATGATTTTAGCAGCCTTAGACAGCAACATGCTCCAGTGCTGACCAGGGGAACTCAGCAGCCTCTTCCCAGATCTGACCTAAGTCTCTTTTTATCACTTGATTTTAAAAATGAAAATTAAAAAAAAAAGAAAAATAATTTAAAAAGCTTTTAAAAAAAAAATAGCTACATCTCAGTTCAGCATTTGTCATCCTGAGGCCCTCTGATGGAAGGTGCTGTAGAAGCATCAGCTGCTGCACACACCACAGGTGACCTGTCAGCCCCCCTGGCCACTCTTCCAGGGGGTGTAAAGCTGGTGTAACTTACTACCCAACTGATATTCTGTGGCTGGACACAACACAGAACTGAGCAGCAAAGTAAAAGGCAGGTATACAAAAAAAAAAGTAACACCAGAGGAAGTGGAGGGGAGAGCCCTGACCAGTATTAGACAGTGTATCCCGACCTGGGCACACGCAGCGCGGCCGCCATTCATTTCAGAATCCAGCAGGACTTTTACCAGTTGATTTCAAGGCTCCACTGGTCCCTCCAGGGTGCTGTGGGCCCGTGCCCTTGGTTCAGGGCAGGCTGACCAGCAAAGGGCCAGTCTGTGTCACAGCCTCCTCTCAGCTCGTTGTATTCCATCCCATTCCTGCAGAATCTTAGTGAAACCTACTTCCCCACCCTAGGAAAAGCCCAGGAGCATTTCCCCAGAGCCAGAGCAGTGACTGACACCCCTTTTCTGACCCAGCATTGTTCTGAGCCTGGGCTCTGCTCCAGGCACACAGGTGTACAGCCAGACATACCCTGTGCTTTCAGCTCCCACAATATAAACTCAAAACATCCCCTGGCTGTACTGGAACAGGATCAGTTTATACTGGTGGCACTGAGAAACTTAGGGTGGGTTTTTTTTTTCCCCTCCCCAAAACACACAAGATAAGACCTTTAAGCTGCCCCTAAGAGCAAACAGCAACCATGCCCAACTTTCCCTACGTGCCAATGCCAAACAAAGTTAATTTTATTGATGCCAAAAAAAAAGTGTCTTTCAAAATGCTATATGAAGTGTTACTAGTTTGTGTTAATGCTCTTTCTTACTAGAAGGAAAACTTTGCCCAGAAGTTTTTATCATAAGAATTTTTTTGGGGGGGTTCTTTTACAGCAATTTCAACTCTTCCTGAAATAGGTATTTGAATTCCTGAAATCCGTTTGAATGTAGAAGTCATGGAAGTACCACTTCATTAAGCCAAGTAAAACCACTGTATGTATGTAGCAAGGATAAATGTTTTGCAGCTGTACTTTCATTTGTCCAATGACTCTCCATCACTTGTTGTAATTTTTTTTTTTACTTCATTGAGTTTGTATTTTTTTGGCTTTTATGTTCAAAAATATGTTTATAGCTTTATAAATAAAGTAATTGCCAGACTGGCTATTCAAAATAGGCCACTGGAAGTTATAATCCTATCAAACTCTCCAATAACTACTTAGAACTGAAGAGGATTCCTGCCTTTTTTTTTTTGTCCTTGAGCATTTGTATGAATAGTTTTAGACTAACTGCCAATAGCCTTCAGTGGCTAAGACTGAAACAGTAAACCAAGACTAAAAAGAAAATACCTTTATCTGCAATCCTTCCCAAGACCTTGCCTTCCCTCTCCTTGCTGCACACTTAATCACTTCAGCCAAGAAGAACTATCCCTGATTGTACCCTGTCTGTAAAAACAGAAGATTAAGGCAGCACTGTACAAGTTTAACAGCAACATAAAGTTTAACAGTGGGAACGTGGCCGATCTCTCCCCTTTTTCAAGCATTTCCAAGTACCCAGCTGGGGTCTGACAGCAGCAGAAACTAATCAGGTTCAGTTGAAGAGGAGAATCCAGACAGCAGCCCCCAGTGCACCACATGATCTCAGCAGCTTCCTAAAGAACAGGATTCTCTATAGCCTAGCACTAGTAGTGCTGTGCTGGATGAGCCCACAGAGAGGGTGAACCTCCAGAGATAAGAAAAACCAGGTGTTGTCACACTGACCTGTCAGGCAGCTACAGAACTTGAAGCTGGGTGAAGTCTGAGACAGCACTGCAGGGGAATGTCAATTAGAGAAAGTAAGTGGTATGGAATCCTAACTACCAGGACTACTCAGAATATTCAAGTCTGCCAAAGCTACACACTGCTTTGAGCACCCCAGCTAGCACCCTTTCTCCTGCACACCGTGCTAGACCTCCACGCTTGCACCAGCATCAACAGCCAACTGGCAATGCTGGAAGCTCCACCACTACAGCATCTGAGCACCAAAGGGTACATTTTAGGCAAGCTGTTCCAAAAAGGAGCAAGTCTTACCACAAAGTCACAGGAGTGGTTTCTGCAGCTACAGCAAACAAAAGAGAAGCAAGGCAATGAGGAAGACAAGCTACACATCTGGCTCTTCCTCATCCTGCACAGCATGGTGGCTGCTGACAAACACAGATCCTAGGCTGATGATGAGCACCTAAAGGAATTTCTAGAGGCTTCTACCACAGAAGAAAATTCCACTCCAACTTCTCTATAGCAACACAGCACTCCAAGGCTGAACCAGTGTATTCTGGAACACTTAACATCACACAGATGGTTTTCTTGTAAGGATCCAGGATAAGCTGAACATTCAACTACAGAAAGCCCTAAGAAGTGTCATCAGATTTTTCTCTAGTAGCACATTCCAACTGAGATACATTGTTTGCAATACAGGATGCTGCAAAGCCTTCCTCAAGTCCAAGTCTAGCACTGGAGTATTTCATGCCCCCTAACAATATAGTATCTATACCATGTCCATATGCACACTAGCACCCTCATGAATAAACACGTGTGAGCAGCAGCCACATCCAAAGCACAGGTCTGAATGCTGCTTTCAAACAAGTTACAAAAGCTTTCATTAATGGTTTCATCACAGCAAGTTTACAAAAAAGCTGGTAAGTCACAAGAAAAAACCCACAAAACAATCAGGATTGTTTGCTCTGACTAGGGGCTTGTCTTAGTCACTTAATATGCTTGCTCTCAATTCATCACTGCTTTGGTGCTATCATTTGCACACTCAGTAGTGACAGGATGATTATCTAGTTGCAAATAACTAGAACCATTTGCAAACAAAAGTTTAAAAGCCCTTTATTAATTCCAAAGTGAAACACTGATATTTAAATGTGAGAGAAGTATGTTTATTAAGGTTCATTCTACTCTAAGGTTTATACAGAGAATGGAATGCAATACAAGCTAAGAGCACACCTCAAAGATCTACCACACAACCATCCCCTACTCCCTATAAGGGAACTGTAAAAAAAAAAATCAGAAAACCAGTTACTGTTTAACTAGTTGCAAGTGGCTTTGTCCAAAGTTAAGCTTGATATTGCATGAGCTTTGTATGCAATAATTAAGTCTCTACAAGCGGAAGTATCACATAGAGGCAGAAGATTTCCTGTGGACACATTAAACCATGTTTTCAAGAGCTACATCACAAGGGTTGTTTAAAATTGCCTAAAAACCAGCCACTAATGGCACGCACAGGTCAATAATATTACCTTTGGTAATGTCAGTCATTTTTGGTCAAATCTGGCTTCCACTTTTCATAGTAGCATATAAAAAACACACCTCTCCTGTGCATAAAGCAACACACTTTTCATTAGCTACCAGCTAGAGGCAGGTTTTCAAGACATGGTTGAAGGATTCAAATTTAACTGTTGGGAGCTTGCTTAGTTCTAGATCACACCTTTCACTGGTCTATAAGGCAAGACTAACAGGACAAGAAAATGGTCTTTTTATTCTTTTTTTTCCTTTTTTTTAAATGCAGGACAAGAACCACCTGGAAAGTTATATAGCTTTAAGTAACACTAGTCTTCCCTACAATGTATTTTGGAAGAAACCCAGTAACTTCACTTAGTTCCCCAAGACACATTCTAGTTTGTTTTTCATTCTGAAACTACCAATACCCTGTAAATACAAGTGTTTTAATCTTCTTGAGTAAGAAGACCTAGGTGGTTTTATTTACACTGGAGTCAATCCTCAGCACTGGAACAGTTTCCAAGTGTAATGGAAATGATAACCTTAAGTGCTACTTTCCATATAGAATCCACACTTAGTTCAGTTTTATTCATTGCAAAGTAAAAAGACATCCAATTACACTAGTAAAAATGCAGAAGGTTTAAATTTGTACTCAAAAAAACCACTACACATGCAAAAAAGGGAACAATATCCTGCTAAACACAACTTCATTTGCTGCTGCATTTGTCTAATATTAACAATTATGAACAGAGCAGTGCAACTAGTATTTGGAACAATCCTTACAGTGTTCGAGTGTCAGGCACAGTATTTCACTTCTCTTCACACCACTGGTTCTCTTTACGTACCTGAAAGAACATTTTAACTATTAATTATGTAGCAGTGAACATGTAAACATGAAAACATGTTAGCTGGGAATTCCCCTAAGCATTTCAGCTTACTTACTGCACAAAAGGCATAAACTTGAAAGCAATTTGAATTTTACATGCAGTGTTTACAATTAGAAAGTCTGAACTGCTTATCAATATAAGCCAAGAAATTTAATTCTTATATCTAGATTTGATTGAAACTGACTTCCCCACCACCACCAAGACTAGGTTAAGACTGAATTGTTCATTTCCTAACAGCACAGATGACATGCTACACTAACTTTGTCTTTCAACAGGACATCTTGCTCTGATCTTTCCCAGCTCTGCCATTTTGCAGTTGGCTTGTTCAAGTTCTACTATCGATGAAATCCTTAGAGACAAGGATCCAAACACCTTTCCAGCCACATGCAACAATACATCTTCAGCTTTCTTACTACAACTCCAAACCAGCACACTGAGGCTGCCACAATCTTTCACGCTTCCTTAACCAGACACACATTTGAGCTAGGAAACCAGTATTATTCCATCTGAGCTTTTCAGGTAATGGGCTGCAAGCTCTGTGGACACCACAAGGTCTTCCACTAGCAGCAAGTCAGTTGAGGAGTCACATTAGTTTACACTTGGTAACAAGTCAGTTGCATCACACATTAGATTATGAAGCGCCACAATAATTCAGCACAAAACCAGCTAAATTCTAATTAAACCCAGATCAAGTACCTGTGCTTCTTCCTCCTCAGTGAAGTCATTCTTAATATTGAACGTCTTGCGAATTTCTTCTGGAGTTTTCCCCTTGATCATGTTTGCAACTGTCTTGCATGTGACATCAAGCAAACCTTTGATGTCCAAGTAATTTGCAGCCTGTGGAAGAGTTTCCAAATGTAAAGCTTCTGTATCAATATTCTGCTTCTGCAGGTGCACCACCAGAGTTATGCTTACAGTGAAACTGTAGGATACTAACTGCAAACAGATCATCTCCACTTTGAGAAGCTTCTAGCTAGAACCCTGAAATAACAGTACCTAAAACTTGCTCAAACAGAAGGGTCAAATCAATCGTACCATAAAAGACACCCCGCCCCCCATACACTCTTCCTTTTACAAGGGCTTTCAGAAGCTTCTTCAAGCTCTTCGGTGTTGTGCTGTTAACTAGCTAAGGTGAGTAATGTTGGCTCACAGCACCATACAAGGGATAAATTTTAAGTCAAAGACAGATTTTAATTTGCTTGGAGATCTCCAGAACTCCATTTCCAGCAATACGCCCTCAACTAAGACTCAAGAGCCACAAAAATAAAAACAGCTGCAGGGTCTCATTTGGAAAAGTGTATTAATTCATAAATGAGCAAGTGTAGATTACCACCCAGCATTAGGTTAACAAGCATTCTAACATCCTCAGCAACTTCAGGCAGGATTTGCCAGAACTATTTGCTCACCTCCCAGCCCACCTCCCCATGAAATTATCCAAGAAGCAGAGAAGAGGTTCTTTGTGAAGTGCACAAACAGAGCACGCTCCTCAGGCACAACCTTTGCACTTCTTGAGATACATACCAGGATAAGTTCAAAAAGTGTTCCCTGGTCTACTTTCAGAAACTCTTGATCCCACACAGGGATGTCATCTGTTCTTTTTTCTTTGTTCTCATCATCCTCAGGAGGAGGTGGATCATCCTTGTGATGGGTGCACCACTGGATCACCTAATTAGTTTTGATATGAAAGTTTTATCCAAATGCTTCTCCCATTAGGCTCCAAGTATAACTTCTTTTTAGAAGAAATACACCTTTTTCTCTAGATTAAGATTAGAATCCTATATGAACATGCTCCAAACCCCATGATTTTTATTTTAAGAACAATTAATCCCCAATCCCAGAGTACAAGAATCCCATTTGAGACAGTAGATCATTACTTACTATCTCAAAAGGCAGCTGCTGGAATTAAAGCTAATAAACCCTGTGCTAACACAGGCAAGACTGTACAAAGAAAACCTAAACTTCCCTTTGCAGTGTTTAATCTGATTGCAGAAGCAATCTTCAAGTACATAGGGGAAGAGTGGCAGTAGCTACCAGCAGGACATGCTCACCCCAGTACAAAGTTTACCTGGCAGGCAGCTATTTTATTAGCAAAACAAACACTAGCTTGGGAATTCCTAACCCTGTATTTACCCCAAAATAGTCCAGCGCTTATTTTGGCACAACTCTTCCTGCTTCAGGAGTGAAA
Organism: Megaceryle torquata; assembly: GCA_024611175.1. Classification (NCBI taxonomy): domain Eukaryota; kingdom Metazoa; phylum Chordata; class Aves; order Coraciiformes; family Cerylidae; genus Megaceryle; species Megaceryle torquata. The sequence goes on along the minus strand of JANIJG010002880.1, from coordinate 20,217 downwards.
AGGATCTTGGAAAACATACTGGTTTGGCTTTTCTCACCCAACCCAACAATAATCATGGTCTAACACTGACTTTACCACCACCAAGGGCACAGTGTCTCTTATATGTTAAGTGCCACGCAGGCAGAGCTGCTGTCTGTCACTCACCACTGCTTGTCCTTTAATCCCCTCTCCTAAGATTTGGGTCTTAAACAGCCACCTCAGTTCACAAAATCCAATTAAAAAGTGCTTTAAGACCACAAGATACCGGTACACACAGATGTCCAGCAGCACTTCAACACCTTCAGAAGCCTGAGTGGCCTCCAGCTGCTGTTTGAAGGTCACCCCTGTAGGCATTCTGCCATCATCTGCCTGCCAGCCTCCCCCCACTTCTCAGATGCTTGCGGTCACGCACCTCAAATTGGTTAAGCTTGTAACCAGCACATGAAAAGTATTTTGCATCCAATAGTTCATAAAGCCCAGCGCCAACACCTTTCCTCACTGCCACACAACTCTACCACTTACTGCATCTTACCTTTTTTAAGATGGCTGCGTTGACATTTGGAAGAGGGACGGGGTCATCGTCACCTTCATCATCCATTCCCAAATCTAAACATGGAAAGATGACTAAGCAACTGGCAGGCAAAACCATTGACTCTTCTCTGAACTGGGCTGGCTTGACCAATTCCCCACTATTTGAACAACACTGAGGGTGAATGGATTGGTAGTAAAGGATCTCTGACCAGTGGAGTCAGAAGCTTTTAGAAATCCTTGGAGAGGCTTTATGGAGCCAAGGCTGCATCATACACACTGCATTACCCCAAGTGAAGGCTAATTAGCTAATAAGACAACCTCATCAAATAGAGGCATCAACAAGCCATCAGTTAAACTGTCAGTTACTTGCTAGAGCAGAACTTGCTAGTTCAGTGTTCTGGGAATGAGTTATGTTGAAGAATCAGACAAATATTTATGTCTTTTTACCACTTCCAACAGCTCAATCCACAGGTTAAACCAAAGTGTTCCAACAGATCTCCCATTCTTCAGTAATAAATCAGTTCTACTGGGGGAAATAGAGACAACATTTTGTCCTCTCTAGAAGCAATAAATAACCTGCATCTTTATGGCCTCTGAAGCACTTCTGATTCATAGCATGTGAACTCCTGCAGCTGGTAAGACAGCAGCACAAATCCTTCCATCAAAAAGCCTTTAAAACATGCTCCTGATATACTCCTTGTTTTAAAGGCCTGTCAGCATGCTCAGGACAGACTGGGATAAAAATTGGTACTTTGTCTCCTCAGCATGATTAAGGAATCACACTAAAAACTGAGAAAAGCAATTAAAATTTGGACTGGATACACAGAGCAGATACCAGGAGCCATCTCTGATTAGAGAATATGCAATTTTATGTAACCCCCTAGCTGTCAAATAACAACATCTTGTAATTAAGTTATGTAATTGAGTAGCTACAAACCTTCTCAGATGAGCCAATTCTACATCACCAAGGAACTGAAGTTAACAGATGACTGTCACACATCACCACAGATCAAATGTGTGCACAACTAAAATAGCATGTACTTCTCTAGGCAAGTCAACTACCGTTGTTAGTGGGATATTAATTAGTACTGCTTTGAAATAACTAACTTCATAGACTGAGAAGCTAAAATACTGGCATTAGAGAGTACTGCACGTCACCATTTGCTGGACACTTCCAATACATACTTTGAATGTGGTGGCACTTAATGTAAGAGGTGACCAGGCCAAAATTGCTGATAGGGGAAATAATTTAAGCGATCTCTCAGCTTTGCTCAATGTGTCCCCACTGCCTCCAAAAACAGTAATTTCACCTATCAGAAAACTGATACTTCATGGGTGGTCTCATGACACTCAAGACAACCCCACCTTTCAGCTCTTTCCCTTTCAGCTGCAGCATCTGACACACAGAACACTGTTTATTAGCTGAAGCTTAACAGCTCTACTGTAAATGCACTTCATCTGTACTGGGAGACTGGTTTTCACCCAGATTAGCACAAGGCCAGTTTGTGGTGACCAACTCAGAACACTTGCCATGTGTAGCTTCCCTTTTATCAGCACCTGAGCATCACTGAACACCAGTGACACAGCTTTTGTAGGAGGAAACTGAGAAGAACTCTGCTCCCTAATGTATTCCCACCAACTGCCACATTTCCTGCTCATGGTCAACAGCATCTTATTAACAGACCCAAACCATTCAGTAGCTGAAGTGTTTCAACCTTATTTTTATTTTTCTTTATGTATAAGGTGTCACAACCAGGCAAAGATTTATACCCAAGAACATAACTTTAACTATGTCTACAGAAAGATAGGAGTTTTTTCCAAGTTAATTCATGAATACACCCAAAAACTGGAAAACAACACCAGTAAACAATGAGGATTTGCACTGGAGGGATTAGACACAGCCTGCTCTGTATCTCAGCCATCTGGCAGGTTTCCCCTCCCCCGCCACAAGTTCTTTTGTTTCAAATTTATGTCAGCAGGAGATCAGAACTAAGTGTTTATCCCAAACAATTTAACTGCATCTGTAAGCTCGCAATATCGGTTTCACTCTAAGTCTCTCTCATGGCATTGGTTTATGATCTCCCACCCCATTTAAAAGATATTTACACTGTAAGATCAGTTTGGATGATTAAATAAACTTAGTTTTTAATATTATTAGCTCCATCTGCTTAACTTTCACCAAACTGAAGTAGGCTGAAGGCAGGGCAGTGGGATGCTTATACTTTATTAGCCTCCCTTTAACGGCTCTGAACAAGAGAGCTGATCTCGAAGCTTTTTGCAAGAGCACATCTAACTAAAACAGTTTCAGCTACAATAGCAACAGTTGCAGCTGTTGAACAGGGGACGGAGAGCAGCTTCACAGGCCTGGGAAGCCTTTTTCAGCACAGCACCCATTTCTCTTTAGGTCCCAGTTTCTGCTCAAGAGGCTTCCTTGAATCCACAGCTACCTCTGCCTGAGCTAGCAATCCTCAAGGCTTCATGCTCTTACCTTCCAGCATAGTCTTGATAGTCACAGACTGCTTTGCAATTTCAACATCAACTTCAAAGATTTCTCCATCTGAACTCTGCAGTTTAATTGAAGGCATCTACAAGAGAAGGACACTTATTTCCACATAATATTCAGCAGATGTTATGCGCTTAGCCGAGTCAAAGATGTACATTACCTTTACTATTTATATTGCTTCTTACCAACTGCAGAGAACCCTGTGCCACTTAAAGCATGCTCAGATTATCCAAGGCTTCAATCAACAGGCCTCAATTCATTAATCCTCACATTAAAGAAACAGGGATTGACAGAATCCCAACACCAACCGAAGAGAATTTTTCTTCATTTGAAAGTATGAGACAATTTAGTCAGCAATAGTGCTTACACATTTTACAGCGTAACACTAGACCCATCTTTCTCTTGAATGAACTTTCAACACTTCCAGAAAGCTATTTGTCTCCAAATCCAAACAATTCCTACTCACTTTGACTGCTCAAATGAAGTCAGATCTTACAAGCAGATCCAAATTGTAGCCCCTGGAACACAATTGCAAAACTGGAGTCGGAAAGAACCCCTCTAGAGAGAGTCTAGTCCAGCCTCCCGTGCTGCAGTCAGTCAGATCAGGTTACCCAGGATCAAAGGCTTTCCTTCAGAAAAAAAAAATCTTTTCTGAAGAGCTTAAAAAGCAATGTACCACTACCAGGAAGGCTTCCAGCACTCAAAGCTGCTCTTACAGAGTAGGAAGTTAGATCAGCACTTTGTTAGCATTAGGAAATAAGATGACTGTGCATTTTAACTGAGCTTCTCAAACTGTGATAAGACCTACAATAAATAGAAGCAGCAGACTTCAAAAGGTGTCACCTGCAGAAAAAAATTAATCTAGCTGTACAAGAATGCATCTTTACAGATACTTAACAACTCAAACCCAGAAGTAATGCACATGGTGACAGCAGCTAACGGGTTACAGCTTCTACCTGAAGCTACACATGAAGTCTGTTTGCCTATCACCACACTTGAAGGCCATGACAAACACAACTGCCTGACCACAGAAGTTTTATTAAGCAGTTCAAGAAACCAGTTGGATGCATTGTAAATTCCTTTACCACTCAAAATCTTTGTTAGCAACCATTGCAACAGTTTCATTTTCCCCCCTCCTGTTAGGACTCTAAAGCACTTACTTACAAATGCAGTAAAGAGCAGCTCTAGGAACAACAGATTTCAAATTCATTTTTGGTTCATTTTTAAACGTTTCTTCCCCCTCTAAACTCAAAAGCTGCCCACACCAGTTCCTTACTTGCACTACCAAACCTGAATTAGCTGGATCACTTGCAGCAAACTCCCATTACCCCTCCCTCAGTGCCTCCTGTAGCTCATCACTATGGCTGAGCCTGACAGTTCTGCAACAAACCCAGCGCAATGGAGACTGGCCAAAGCACATTATTAAGCTGCTCACACCAGCTTGAAGTCCTCATTGCTTTAATTTCCATTTGGCAGAGTGAGTAGCTAGTTAATGTTTACACAGTCATGTAACCCTATATGACAGCGCTACTTCTAATTAAGATGGGTGTTCTGGAAGCAGGATTGTTCCAAAGATACAAACAGATATATATCCACAACAATAAAATTGGGATTAAATCGTAGTTCTGAGTTAGGAGTCTGAATGATGCTCTAGAAAAAAAAAAATCTAGGCATTTATTTCAGATGGGAAGCATCTGTTCTTGCAGTGATTGTGTGAGAGCACTCAAGAACAAGCCCAGCTTCAGATGCCAGCCTTCCTGTGCTGTGTCTGGGATTACATAATGCTGCACAACAGAGGCAGCGAGACAGGGATGCTGCCTTCACAACTCCGGCCCCTGCAGGAACATTGGCATTGAGACTCTTGTATCACCCAAACCTGCTTTTATCGAGACCTTTAGGTTATTGTTAGAATTATTGTTAGTTACTGGCAGAATTAAGCTAATCTACCGATTTATCATTGATAATGAGATATGAGTGAAATTCTGATCTGTTATTTCTATACCACAGAGCTGTCTCCTAGAAGGAAAAAAAAAAAAAAAAAAAGTCATTTTTAGCAAACTGCAACACAGCCCTGGAAACAAGACAGGCCTTGGGTAGCAACACAGCCAGGTGACTAAGCAGACCAGTCCTAAAAGCTCTATTCGACAACAGCAAAACAGGTTGGGAGACAGTCAAAAGACAAACCTGAATTACAACGGTAATTTGCATCTGTAAGCCCCAAATGCGGATCTCAACCACCTAAACCAGCGCTCCCGGGCAGCTCCGCGCCTCCCAACGCTGTTCCAGGGGGGTACCCGCTCTGTCCCCCTCCGCTTCTCCCCCTTACTGGTGGTAAGGCCGCATTTATTTAACAGTCCCACCTGACACCCTCCCCTCGCTAGGAAGAGGCACCGGGGGTACCCCCGAGTAGCCTGAAAGCCGCACGGGGGAGGGAGAGCCCGGCTCCCCGGGTGCTGTGCGGCCCGAGTGGAGGCAGCGCCTCAGCTTTATTTACCAGACCCCGCGGACGGCGCCTCCCCCCGCATCCCCCTCGGCTCCCCACGAGTGTTTCAGCCCCGCACATCTCAGGAAGGGCTCAGACTTGGGCCTACCACCCCCCCTTCAGCCGCCCTCACAGACCCCTACCCTGTAGCTCCGCGGCCACGGCCGCGCCAGGCTGGGCCCACTTCCCGCACCCGGCGGGCCCCGCGATTCAGCCCGGCCCCTACCGCGGCCTCCACCACCTATCCCTTCCCTGGCGGTTACCGGGAGACACTCCCGAGCTCACAGGCCTCACCGTGAGGAGGAAGGAGCGACGGCCAAGTAGGCGCTGACTAGACCTGGCGACAGCGGTGCTCGGGGCCCAACTGCGGCGGCGGCTTTATATGGCGGGGGAGGGGAGCGGCGGGAAGGACCCGCCTCTCGCTGCCTCGCAACCGCCGGGCTGCCCCCCGCGAACGCCCAAGCAAAACACCCCTCCCTGACTCCCACACGGCACAAAGCAAGGCTGACAGTAAAGAAATAGACCAGCTCCGACATCTTCAGGGTGGGGAAGGGCGAAGCGGAGCCGAAATGAGGTGGAACGACGGAGCGGCGGCCATCGGGTCTTTCTGGCAGTAGCGCCGCCGCCTCAGAAGCTGCACAATGGGCGGGGGCGTCTCGCGCGGGCCAACGGCTGCGGCGCCCCTTCCCCCGCCGCCCTGAGGGGCTGCCGCGGCCCTGGCGCTGAGGCGGGAGTACGGAGAGACCCGGGCCGGGGGAGACTCGGTGCTGCAGGGGGCAGAGAGACCCGGGCCGGTGAGGGGGAGCACCCGTGGAAAGCACCCGTGGTGGCGTAGGGTGTCGGTGCAGCCTGTGCTATGTGGAGGCCGGCCCGGTGCCCTCAGGAAACAACCG
>JANIJG010002880.1:0-13729 GCA_024611175.1 Megaceryle torquata | reverse complement strand
AGCACCCGTGGTGGCGTAGGGTGTCGGTGCAGCCTGTGCTATGTGGAGGCCGGCCCGGTGCCCTCAGGAAACAACCGGCCCGTGGGCACGGCTGCCATCGTGTGTGCTCAGAAACGGTAATTGAGAGGAACCCAGGCTGCTCGCAAAAAGCCCCCGTTGGGTGTTTTCCTTCTGTCGGGGTTTCACGGGGAGAAGGGCCAAGGCCCGGAAAGGCCCCGCACCCCGGCGAGGGGAACTTAAGGCGGGGAGCTGGGTAAGGCTGCTTCTGCTTGTGGTAGCGTTTCACGTGAAAACAGTGAAATATGGTCTTCGGCAGCTACTCCGGCAGCAGAAAACATTTTAACTAAAAACCTACACGGAAGAACTGTCTGATTTCAAATGACATCAGCTGTTACAACCACAGGTTGCTCTCCTCAAGCAGAAATACACCAGCAGCAGCTCAGGATAGCTGACAATGCCAGAAGCAGATTTATGTTTAACTAGTTGTGACTGAACATCCACCCTGGATCCCACCAGGAAGTTCAGGCAGCTACAGCTCTGCCCATGGCCACAGCCCATCGCAGCATCTCCGGCTGCTCAAGGAGCCACCAGGCCAGAGGAAGGGGAAGGGACTGGGAGCCAGGAACCACTGAGACACAGCCAAAGCAGTGCTGTGTTAGCTCAACACCCCACCCAGGCATTGTACCCCAGAGCAGGTAACAGCTCCTGACAGGTCAAGAGCATGCACTAGGGAGTGACAGGCATTAGGTTTTCAGAAAAAGAGAAATCTGAAGGGTTTTGCTCAGGGAGGAAGGCAGACTGGGGTAGAATCCACCAAAGGAACCGTGAGGTGTCCAGGGTGCTGTGTTGGGTGTCACACACAGCACTGGTTCCACACTATGCTATGGAGCCCTGTTTGCACCCATCACAAAGTGCCTTTTAAGTAGTTACTACATTGACACAGTGACAACCCCTGATTATGACAATTTGCTTTAGTTCAAATCTTAATTAAAAATGTCTTTGGGACCAGAGTGTGTTTTGACAGCACTTCAATGCAGACATAGCCTGGCTCCCTGCCAGCAGACAAGTAGTACCTGCAACAGCATTGCTCTGCAAAGCACGGGTACAGCCTAAGTCACAGCTTTCCATGGGGCCCCAGAGGGTCCCACGCTGTCCACCGTGCACCTTAATGAACAAATGGCAGTCATAGCCACTAGAAAACAGCTTTTGACTTAAAGAATTCTCCTGAGATGGAAAAATTCTCAGTTCAGAAGCTTGCTTGGCTCATTTCACGAGCCCACAGCCCAAGACAGCAGCCCGGCCACAGAAGGACCAATTCTTTCTTTAATCTTAGTTTTCTACCTGAGTGATACAACCAGTAAGACCACAATTATTAGAAGCATTCAACATTAAATAGTCCTGTTAGTTAGGGCTGACTCTCCAGAGGGCTGGAATCCTCAACTACAGGTTCTCAGCCAGGAAGAAGCTGTTGGAGCCGAGGTGACAGTGAGGCTGGTCGGTGTTGGGTCGTATCACTGAAGCAGGTTTCTCTATAAATTTCAGAGATCTCTTGAAGCCAACAGCCTGAATTGGGAATCTTGTTTCACAGGCTTTGGGATGACGAGCAGCTCGTTAGCTACAGTGTGCTTGAAGATGACTCAGCAACCTGAGCAGACTTGGAAGATGGATCTAAATTGTGAGCGTGGTCCTGCAGACCTCCATGGTCCCTTCCAGCCTGCATTAACCATATCCTTCTGGAACGTGCACTTCAGTGGAGCTCTTCAAGACAGCTGAGCAAGGATCTGAAGATGTCAGGTGATGCTTCTACAGCAGACTTGGATGCTAATTGAGGTTCCTCAAAGATCCTGGGATCTGTAACCAGGTAAGCTGTTTGTTCACCCATCATTAGGACCTAATTATCATATTTTAAATTTATATATATACCTCCAAACTACGCCAAATGTGACCTTTTGATTCCACCATCATCAAATTTCCCTCTTTCCTCCTCAATCACTCCCATCTCATACTCTGATGCTGACAGCCACCTTCACTAAACAAACAACCCTGATTTTATTTTCCTTAAATGTTCTTTTTTATTATTTATATTAAAAGTCCTTGCTTTAGAGGATCAAACGCTGACAGAAGGTGATCTGTGGGAAACACATCTGCAAATCCTAAATCCCCTTTCCTGATGCAGCCAAAGACCAAGGATTCTGATTTGGCTCATGAGCAGAGAGCACCAGCTCTCAGACTGCAAATCAGGCTCAGTGGAGGGGGATGGGGTTGGCTTTCCACACAAGACAAATCTAATAAAATCTAGGAGCAGGCAGAAGCTAAATTCCACATTTAATTATGTTCTGCATACAAATTTAATTCAAAGTGGTACTATTGATGAGTTTTATATTTGATACAGCTTTCTAAAGGAGAAAACTCCACAGTGGACTTTAAATTTAGCTGTTGAATTAGAAGTCTGGGAAAGTTAAAACAACAAAAACACCCCACGCCCCCAAAAAAAAGTGACAGATGGCTGTCATAGATACACTCTAATCACACGACGGCCACCTCCCACTGTGCCCTACATATCGTACAATGAACCTCCCCAGCTCGTCCAGATGCTTTCTGTTATCTGTGGTGAAAAAGCAGCTGCTGCAGCGTTGATAGCCCAAGCCCTGCAAATAAGTCGGTATTAATAACACAAAAGAGCCATCCTGCAGTAAAGCTGCAAGGCACAGAACAAGAGCTCTCAAAAAAGGGTGGCCCAGTTTCAATTGTTACGCACACAGGTAATCATTGCAATGCCAATAACCCTCAACCTAAGCGTTGCCACCCTGAGCTGGGGAGATAACCCCAGTATCAGCCACAGCTAAATGGCAGCTAAGGGCCTTGTCCCACCGAGAGCCCAGAGGGGGAAGCTGAGCACCAAAGCAAACACTTGAAAAGATTGGAGCGACCGAGATAGGGGTGAGCTTGATTTAATGCTTACCAGAGCCAGAAGAGCTCTGACCTACATACTTGCAGCATCCCTGGGCTGCGGGCGAAGGCAGCTGAGCAGCGATGCGGCCGCAGGGGGACGGGGATCTGAACACGCTCAACTTCAGCGAGCAGCCTCCCAGACACTGCACTGCATCTGATCCTCAGCCTTGGGGTCTCGTCCTGGCTATTTCTCTCAGGCAAAAATGAACTGTGCCCTTCACCCCTCAAAACATCTCCCATTCTCTGCTTTAGAGAGAAACTGGATTGATTTTGTTCCTGCTGGTTGTGATTTAGAGACTGGAGATAACACACCGATGATCTTCCAACACCACAAGCGTGTCACGGGATTGTCAAAGCCTAATGAGAGCCAGGCTTGAGAGATCTCCACTTTGCTCCTTCAACAAGTTGGAAAACCTGGAATCATAGAATCATTTAGATTAGAAAAGACCTTCCAGATCATCAAGTCCAACTTCACAGAACTCAGCCTGGAGTCCCTGGACCCTGGGGTGGGGGCTGACTTGAGGGTCCCCAGAGCTGCTCTAGCAGAGAGAGCCAAGTGTGATTTGCTGGAACACGTGGTGTGACCTTTGAATCTGAACATGAGCCTTATCTGCATCTAGGGGAAAATGAGACTTGATATAAAAAAAGGACATTTTTTGAAAAACAAACAGCCCCATCAAGAAGTTTAAAAAAAAAACCCAAACCAAAACTGACTGCTTCAGTATAAAACCAAAAAACATCCACATTATTCATGTGCAATTGATGGTCAAAAGGCAGTGCTGTGCCACTGGCCATTAAAGCAGTCCCACAACCCAGGAGCAGCAAAGGAAAATCCTACTTCTCAGTACAACTCTGGAAAAAGCTAATTATTGCATTTCCACTTCATCAAAACCGGAGTGTCCTTGAGAAGGTGCCGCTTTCCACCCGGGCTGTACCCCAGCAGCACCAGAGGGTGGCTGGCAGAGCCAGAGTCCAGTTGACACCGACAGACTGACCAGCTCAACAACTAAATCCTGTCAAATGGACACCATTTCTTTACTAGGTTCTGTTTCTTCCTCTAACAACACTCATATTCTCCTAATATAATAATTAGAGATTCAAAATAGTTTAGGAGGCTAAAGATGGGGGAGGGGGGGGTGTTAAAAATACAAATATACCTACTTCAAATGTATTTGCAGCATCTACTTCCTAACCTCATCCTCCCCCCACCTCCACATACTTAAACAGACCAATTTTTGTACCGTTTGTGCCCCAACACCTTTTGAAATCCCTTGGAGTGCTCAGGAGCCAAGCGCAGATCCTGTGGCTACACTGGGGCTGAGGAAGATGCTCCCAGGGGAGTATCCGTCTCACCTCCGGCCTTTTTAGGCTTCCAAATAAAAGCTAGTGGTATCAACCCGTAATGTATGCTGTAGATCTGAGCCCTGCCGAGAGGAGAGCGGCCCCCTCCGGGTCACGGTCGGGGACGTGGCCACGCGGTGGCGCCGGGGTTCGCTCCGAGGGACACGGGGAGAGGTCAGCAGAGCTCCGTGTGGGGGTAATTCAGTGGTTTTCTATGCAGGAGGAGTTTTTGGAGCTGAACAGACAGAGGGGACTTGCTTTAAAAGATCTTAGGAAGGACATTAAGTGGCAATATAGAAAAAAAAAAAATAAATAATATCCTGAATAACCAAGCGCGAGAGGAAGTGCATTAGGCTGGTTTTAAAGGGTAGCACGGCCCCGGTTTTCAACCTTGGAGCTGTTCAAAGTCCAAAAAAGCAGATTCTAGGCTGGTTCTGACGCCCTAAGTGAAAAATAGCGTTTGCTCTGAAGTTTCAAAGTCCATGGGAATAAATACAGTGTGCTTCAGAAGTCAGGCTAATTCAAAGCATTTTCAAAAGAAATTCTAGGAAAAAAAAACCAAAAACAAAACAAAAACAAAACCACCAGTCCAGTGCCCGTTTGAGATGGCTAAGCTAAAGCTGGATAACTAACTCCTGGGCAGACAATGCAGAACCCATCGCCAGCCTTTCTTGGAAAGGGAGAAATTCCCCTCTCCTGGGCAGGGGTCCCTGCTCCAGCACCAGCAGGCTGTGCTCCTCCTCCCCAAGGACAAACGCAGCGGGGGGAAAAGGAGCAGAGCTGCCTGCAAAGTGGGTCAAGCGTGGAATGAACGCCGCAGGATCCGCTCAGATGAGGCTCCTCCAGGGCCCCCCTTTAACCAGTAAGGAGGCAGAAGAGAGCAGTGGTCCTTGGCCGCTCTTGCGACAGCTGCTACCATAAAGAAGGGGCTTTGACAGCAAGTTTTTGATTAAGGCAGGGGGGTGGGGGGGGTGTTTGTTCAAACTCCTGAAAAATAAAGGCAGTTGGGAGCCAGGCTAAAGCCTTTCAGCTCAATCAATGATGCAATTACCAATATAAACAATGCATTCCTCTTTGACAGTTCATCACTTCTGGTTTTAAATGCATAGCCTAGAAAACAGGTTAGGTATTTAATGAACCTTTTAAAAAAATAAACAAACCAGCCCACAACAACAAACCCAACCTCTATAAAACCAAACCAGTTGTTTTAGGGGAAATCTGGTAAGGAAGATGTCTACAGAAGTCAACAAGAAGACCAAATAGCAAAGGTTTAGTTTGTTTTCTACAGCTCTACTCTGTGATACAAGTACCTGTCCAAGGGACAGTCTCTTCTCATCAGAAGCACCCTCCTGCCCATTTCCATCCAGGACACTCCTCTTTGTGCTGCTCCTCTTCCATCACCCATCCCAGGGCAGCGTAAGGTAGCCTGATGCCGCCGTTGGCAAGGACAGAACGGAGCTGATACTGGTTTGAAGCTATTGGAACATCCCCCTAGGTTGTTTGTTTTTTTTAGTTGATATTTTGCAAACCACAACTGAAGTCTTGGCAGCTTCCCAGCAGCACGACAAAGAAGGGAAGAGGATGGCCACGGATCACGAGTCCAATAACAGTAAAATGTTGGTTTAAACACAGAAACATCACCTGGAAGGGGCTTGCTCTGCTCCCTGAAGCAGCACCAGCACCAGCTCAGCTGCAGCTTCTCCTGGCCCTGTCCTGAAAACTTCCAGGACTAGATATTCCACAGCCTTGCCAGTTAACCCATCCCAGTGCCACACTCCCTTCCTATTCTAGCAGCCGTGGTGTCCACGCTGGTTTTATATGTTGGCTAATTACACATATATAGGATTTAGGCACTGTTAGGGATTTCTGTTTCACACACCGGCAGCAGTTTAATCTTCATCCAAACACAGTTCTGTTCACCACAGAGTAATTAACAGATACAACCCATCTTAAAGAATAAAGCTTTTAAGCCACAGCAGAGGTTTTTAAAAGCTAAAACACACACCACTGCTTAATTTCAAACCAGGAGTGTTTTTTCAGCCCCCCCTTTTTTTTTTTTCCTGTACAAATGCCAAAGAACTTTGGTCCCTTGCTCAAGAGTGCAGCTTGTCTTTATTCTCATCCAGAAGGAGCTCAGCCAAATGAATTAGAGCCCCAAAATAACTTTTTTTTTTTATTTTAAACCACATCAGGCTGACTCATGAACTGCTTACTCTGCAGGGTTTTCTCAGTCAATCCACAAGCACTTGAAAGATTTCTACAGAGGCTGATATAATTTTTACTTAACACTTTACCTCTTTCCAGCCTTCTGGAACTTACAGAGAACCAACACTTCTGTCTGGGGCAGAGAGCAGGCACCCTAAGTGTTCTACAAAACCTCAAGAAACATCACTGGCAAACGTCGTGCACCAAAATCAGAACTCATATAAACCAAGCACATGGTTACAAAAAAAAAAAGACCCAAAAAAACCCCAAACAAACAAACAAAAAAACCCAACAATAACAACAAAAAAAAACCCCAACCACCCACAGAAAACCAAACCATGAAATAAGCAAAAGGCATTTCTCTTGCATTAAAAAAAAATAAGAATCCCTAAAACGTATCCTGAGTTTCCCCAAGTGCTCAGCTTACAAAGAAAAGCAGCAATTAAAAGAGCGATAAACGAGCGCGTGACAGGTGCATAAAGAAGTGGTGAGACTGGAGCCACATCTTTAATTAATTGAATTTGGGGCAGAATTTAATTTGACCTTTGAAACTGTGATTTGATCCCATTTGCCTCTTCTTACAGACCATTTTCCCCCCGGTGAACAAGTGAATCAATCCTTCAGCCCCCTCCTGCTCTATAATCACAGCTCCTCTGAGAGCAGGAATTGCACTCTGGTATTACTGAGGAAATGAAGGGGTGAGAGGGGGAAAAGAGAGGAATGTGTTTATTGAACTATGGAAAAAAAGGCCCAAAATAAACCCAGAACTTGCTTAACAGTTTGGGGCTTGTATCGTATGCGAGGAAATCCTTTGCCATCAAGATTTAGGCTGAATTTCTATGTTGGCAAAGACTTTGTCACAGGCTCTTAATTACACAATTACTTTATGAAAACTACTTAAGTGCTTAAGTTTAATACTATAAAAAAATACAAAAGCGAGGATCGCAGATGGAGCTATCAGTAACTCTCAGAAACCTTTACTAACATTTCCACTCGCCACCTTCTTCTCCCTTTATTCCATTATGACGCAGACCCAGAGGGAACCAGACACATAAGGTAACCAGCTCTTCGCGTGCCCGTGCGTCAGGTCTCCTTCCAGGGTGTTTGTTAGCAGATCTAAACCGGGAACGGTGTCTGGGCTTTGGAAGCAGGATACGGACCTCGCGTGCCAACGTCAGCAGCTGGAAACAATCTGACTCGAGCACGAGCCGACAAGCGCTCGTATGGGTTTACCTTGGAGAAAAGGTCCCTCCAGATGCACAGCAGGATGTGTCAGTCACCAGCAGAGCAGGGGCTCAGTGCGGCTGCTCGGCCAGCGGCAATGGGCAGTGGGCCAGGGGAGGAGGGTGCAAAGCACAGGCTGAGAACAGGCACAGGAGTGTGAAAGGTGAAAAAAAAAGCCTGGCAAATCTGTACACTTCAAATTATTATTTTTTTTTTTCAAAACCAGTTATTGAATGTTCTCTGGTGTAGGGGTGGGATTTTGTCTCATTTTTGACTTAACTCCATAGTTCAGATGGAGGGTACTTATTCCAGTCCGATATAAAAATATGGATAAATGGCCAAATAACAGGATAGCATTAAGCAGGATTTAAGTAAAATGCAATATGAAAAAGCTCAAAACCCTGCCCCATCTGTCCAACAGCAACAGGAGTCTACTGGCTCAATCCCCATTCTGAGAAACAAGAAAAAAGGGGAAGTTTTTCAAGGGTTTTTGTAGCAATGTGTCAAGTTTCATTGCTGGCTGTGTTCTGACAATTTAAGCCCTGGTGTCAGCCCCCTCACCAAACACTGGGGTTAACTATCCTGCCTAAAAACCCACTGAACTACCACAATACAGGATTTCCATCCACTCCCATTTCACATTCCCTGGAATTCACCAGTCTGTAGAGGAGGAAACATCCACCCTGATCTCCAACCCACGTACAAATCCTAATTACACTTATTTCTCTGCCTTGTCAGTCTGAAAGGAAGGAAGTTTTCCTCAGGTAAACTAATCAATCAGCCACCAATAAATGCAATTAATTATATTTGAAGCTTTGTTTCTCCTCCTGAATCTCCCCAACTTTAAGCTCCTTAGCTCTATTGGTGGCCAAGCTCCGGAGGAACCATTTTTTGTTCCCAATGGGATATTCTCAGTGGAATTTTCAAAGGCCCAGTCAGAGAGCAATTAGGAGGAACAGACAGAAACCAGAGTAACTTCTGAACATTTTCCACTGAGCTTCCTAATAGCTGCTTGGATCTGTGCACAGAAACTGAACAAGTGAACTGCCTGCTCCCCCCCAGAGCAGCAGATGACTCACGCCAATTAATGGAACAGGGAAATCTGAAAATAGGGCAAAGTCATTACTCTTGAAGGAAACATGTCAATTAAAGCACAAAGTTCTATCTACAAAAACAATGGCAAGCGAAAGGATTTAGAGTGAACTATTCTCTACAGTAAAGGATTTTTTTTTTTTTAATAGAGATCAAAGCAAAAGTTCCCAATATAGTGAAAAAAGACATTTCAGATACTTATTTTTAGTATGTACTTCTTCCTGTAAAACTGGAGAAGAGTGGGTGCTCTCCAGAAACCATTCTGAACCCAACCTACAGCCCAAGTCTGAAGAAAAAAAAGCAACCACTTAAAACCTTTCAGAAAGGGGATGAAGGGGAAATGCAGCGCATTCTTTGCAAGTTAGGGAACCAAGTGATCCTCCAGTAGAAAAGCAAGAAAGCCCCCAAAAGTGTGTCTAGCACTAGGCCTCTAGGTAAATGAAACATCTGCAACATTTCTGTACTTTCCCTTAGAAGGAAACAATGTAAAAAAATAAGAAGAATCCTCCACATTGTTGCAGAATCAACATTGTGCCCAAGGGATTTGAAGTCTCTTAATATGGGTATTAAGAATCCTCTGTTAAAACAACAGCCAGGTACATCTAAGATAGAACCAAGAAATTTCAAGCACATGCCTTAAGGCGGCATAAAATCTGAATTTTTGTTAGTGGGAACTATTTTAACAGATGTTTTAACACACGTTAACATAAACCTCATACCACTACTTTTCAGCATGGAAACCTGGATGATACCCATAGTGCTAAATTTCAAGTTATTTCCTTTAATATTCAAGAAATTTGGTTTATTATTTGGTTTTGTTTTGGTTTTTTTTTTTTAGAAAATTAATTGAAGTATTAGCACCTACATTGTAAATGACTCCAACTGAGATTTACACTTAAAAAAACCAGGCTAAATCCACTAAGTGATTCTATATTCTTCAATTTTGGACTATTTCAGTAGAGCACAGAGGGCGAGAGCAACACGTGGATACTCAGTGAGCTCTGTCCTCTGCTGCGTGCTGACACAACCAGGCACCTCCCCAGGACAGATTTCAAAGTCAAGAGTTTGGTTTTGTTTTGGTTTTTTTAGCACCCTCTAAATAACCAAAAACTGAGGTGATTTGAAGTGAAAATTTCTATGCAAGTTTATAAAACCCATCCAGCTACATGTTAGTTTATTAAACCACAGTTGACCTGAGATGCAATTAGGATTTGACATTTTTCCATACTTAGTTCACAAGTTTATTATGAAAAACACTGCAGCTCTGTCCTGCAGTAACATTGTTTTACAGAAAAAAACAGTTCTGTTCAAAGTAATTCACTATCCTTGGACAATTACAAGGGACAATATGGTGGGGCAAAGAGTGGAAAAGGGAACTGAGTGCAGACAAAAAAAAATCAATACAATTAAATTAAACAGTATTCCCTGAAAATAAAACAAACAAACAGTTTCAGAACAAATATGAGGCCTTGGTACTTAGTTTAAAAACGTTCTTTAAGCTTCAATGATTGTTTGCTGCTACCCTTATCTACAGTCATGCTGAATAAAGCTATAGCTAAATGGAAAGTTAAATGTATTCACGAGGTGTTAATGTCTACATCTTATTATCTGCAGTCTCTCAGAGAAAGCAAAAGTAACTACAAATAGCGCTATGCCAGAAACTGGTTTCTTGACCAACAATGTTGCTTCAGCATGCAATGAACTGGTTCATTCTAAAGTGGTCACAGTTGTTGACGACAAGAGGCTTTGTATTTGAATATGGCACGTCTTTTGGTCCATGTGAAAACAAGTTTTAATGTTAAATATTTTCTGACACTTTGGAGTTACTGTTGCTCTTCCCATTTTCTTTAGGTCAACATATGGTTCATGGCAATACTGTACAGGTCTAAAATCTCTTTACAGGAAGTAGTCTGGGGTGCGACGAGTAACATGCGGTTCACCTCTGCGCGGTGCTGGATCAAACTGCAAACTGAAAAGCAGAGATAATAATGAAACCCCTGGAGTTCACTTTACATTCAGGTATGTTTCACATGTGAGGTACAGCAGCGGTGATAGGTAAGTGGTTTCCCTCCCCCCAGTTACCTAAAAGTCGTCCAGAACAAGTGTTCTAAGTTCTTCCACTCCTATTTGTATGTATTTATAACACCCATATTTTGAACTCTTCTAACTACTACTACGAAGGACTATAGAGAAATGAATCTCAGCTTTAAGGCTCCAACTGGTCAAACATTAGTCTATATTTAGAGAGCTAGTATCCAGTAATTGGAGGCAGTTTGCACAACGCTTTTGCCTCATTTACTAGTAAAGTTGCTGCTGAGGTAGTTGGTAAGGTACTGAGTAAGGTACTGGTAAGCTACTACTGAAGTAGTTAATTAGAAACCTCATTAAAAAAGCTGACATCCTAACACCCGAAGAATTCAAAGACTCCAAAGTCTGATGCCCTAGACTGAGGGAAGGGCATTACCCCAGCAGTGACACAGTGCTCCTGCTCTCAAAAATCACACACCTCTACAGCTTTCCATTAAACTCCAGTTACACAAAGCAAAACCGAGGAGTCTCACTTGAACCTGACAGACATCAGCAACTGTTCCACATACAAGACTCCAAGACTTTAGATACAACTAACCCACCAATTCCATGTTCACTCCACCTCCCAAAAGCATCTGGAGAGAAAACAGACCTTTACACAATAATTAAGGGATATCTTGCTACAGCAGCTACCTTAAAATCATAAGCAATGTCATTCTCAGTTTTAAAAACATACTTACAAGGAGTATTTTAGAGTATCATCAAGTTCCATAATTGCAGCCTGGTTGCCACAACGGTAACAATAATTTGGAGCACTGAAAATTGTTACTACATTCCGATCGTGGCACCAGTTGTACCCCTGGAAAAAAAAAAAAAAAGAATAAAATTAAAATTATAACAGCCAGATTTATTTGTCATACCCCATAAAACCATCTGGCTACTAACTGAATTTTTAATGTGCAAAACCTGAAGTGGCATTTGCAGTGACATTTTAAGTAAGAAACTGTCTTTTTGAAAGAAAAAGGTTAAAAAGGAATTTTGGCCTTCACATGTTCTTACTAGTAAGCAGGAGCTAAACTTGTTTTTTTGTTTTAATAAAATTGGCCAAAATTCTCCATTGCATTAGTATTAAACAAAATAAACAGCCATCCTGAAGTACACAGTCTGTTCTGAATCTTCACCTGCAATCACCACAACCAGACATACATTTGAAAATCTTAACTGCCAGGGAGAACTAGAGACCAAGAACAAAACCACACATCCAAGGTAAAAGAAAAACGCGTCTTTTCTCAAGGCACATGCAATTTTGTGCATTTTACTTGCAAGTGACTCAGCATTTAGCTTTAAGAACCTTTTTATCTATACAGAAATGCAATATGACCTCTACTACTGATGTCTGTTTTAAGATGCTACTGTAAATTTTCAGGAATAAAAAGGCCACTCCAGTGTCACACTGAGAAACTCCCTTTAGTAGCACATGAATACTGTCAGAGTTGAGTTTCTGGAAGATTCTGAACTGGATCATCAACTGTCACAGCTGCATATGCACATCTGACATGCAGATAACTGCCACACAATCCAAAGTTTAAACCCCCTGGGTATCCTGCTTACCTCCATTACCAACTGATGAGCTCTAGAAACCAACGTAAGGCCATTAGCATGGTTAAAGGTTTCTGAAATATCCTGTCCAAACGTATAACCTGCACCTCGAGGAGAAATGCCCCAGCCGCCACGATCATCTGGATCTGACCATAGCAAGTCACACATTGGACCCTATAAGAGATGTAGAAGATGTTTCAGAAATGTAATAAAAAAAAAAAAAAGAAAAGAAAAAACCAAACTAAACCAGAAGAAACCTGCACACGTGCCAAACCTGCACAACTCATTGCAGCATCTCTTTAAGACTTAAAAAAATGCCTTTCAACTGCAACAGCTAGTACAGTTAACACTTGAAATACTACTGAGAAGTTAATCTGAGTAAAGCAGGTCTTGCCTCCGAGATCACCGAGTCAGACCTGTTGAGATTCCAGGCACACTAAAATATGTTTCTTTCTTTAGGCAAGAACACACCCCTTATTTTTCCTTCAAAAAACTACAACAGGAAGACAGCAACTTTCCTACTGCTAAGTTGGTTTGAATTTCATTTTCGGCCTGTGTACTCGAACACCAAATAGATGCCAAATCATGAATCCTGCAAGTTTAGAAAAATTATCTGTCAGTACCTCATGGGGAACTTCCTGCAAGCGATCAAGTGCTCTGATGTGATCCAGCGTGTCTATCGATGGAGAGAGGCCACCGTGTAGACAGAAAATCTGGAAGAGTTAGATGGATGAAGTTTATCTCTTTCATAAATTCTACCAGTGCTGTTACAATTGTTTAGTATAAATGCATGTATCATTATACTAAATATATATAATAACTGTATATCTGCAAGAGGTTCCTTTAAAGCTGATTGCTGATAGAAAACAGCATTAACAGCTCCCTTCACATTACTAACATTTTTGTCAAGTATCAACATACCTGGCCATCCACCAAGGCAGTTAGAGGCAGGTAATCAAAAAGGTCTGTAAAGTATTTCCAAACATTTGCATTTCCATATTTTCTTAAACATTCATCATAGAAACCATATACTTGTGTGATTTGCCTGCTTTCGTGGTTCCCTCGAAGAATTGTGATACGTTCACGGTAACGGACCTAAACATAACAGTTTATTTTAGAGGTGCCAAAATAATCTGTGTCTTCCCGGCACCCCCCACACCCCCACCAAAAAAAAAAAAAAAAAAGTCAGAAATTTGACCCCCCCCCCCCCCCCATAAGTCAATAAAAAAGTAAAAAAAACCAAAATCTTTTTTAAATAAAAAATCAAATATAAACTATTAGAAGAGAG
>JANIJG010002878.1:12532-37434 GCA_024611175.1 Megaceryle torquata | reverse complement strand
GTTTTTGTTTTTTTTTTTTTTTTTCTTTTTTGCAATGGTTCAAAGTATAAGGGGAACACAGAGAGAGGGGGGGAAAAAAAAAAAGAAACAAAAAGAGAAAGCTTTCTCATGCATAGGATGTTTGGGCTCTTTTTCCTCTTAGAGGCTTTACCTTTTCTAAGGCTCTCAGCAGTGACTTCCAGCAGGGTTCTCATTAATATCAATTCCTGTGTGCTTCCAGGGCTTCAAATGACATGTGTTAATGAGCATGCTGCTCTACGTATGAATTCAGTGGAATCGAAACCAAGGAGCAATTCTGAGGATAAATGTAAATATTAGAATGTGTAGAGGCCATTAATTAATTGTGTGGACACTGTCCTGGTCTGAGAACAGAGCAATTCTGTTCAGTGATTTTACTTTTCAGTTCAGTTCTTCTAACTGCATTTTCTGAAGGCAGGAGCCTGTTTTCACAGACAGTGTCAGCTTCTAGCAGGGGTAACACCCAATGTATAGAGTTACTATCAAGGATCAGTGTGCAGACCAAGGCCACTGCTCAACCTTGTGTACCAGGTTGGGGGGGTGCAGAAAGTAAAAGACCACACATGCAGGGAGAAGCTGACAGGACAGGTGACCGTAAACTGACCAATGGGGTATGGCATCACATATATGTCATATTTGGTATAAAGCTGAGGGATCATGATGGTCAAGCTCTCTTCTTCAAAGGCCAGCATCCAAGGAAGACTCTGTCAGTTCTGCCCTTGATCCTGGTCCATGTGTTCCTGAATCCAGTACCAGAATCCAGCTCCTGAATCAGGTTCCTGTCTGCCACTGAGTCCAGTCCAGGATCTCCCTAGTGCCCGTTCCAGCATCAGTGGTGTTGGTGACATAATTGCCATCTGGGGCAGGGTTGGGTTCAACACTGTTTTTGTATATATTTGCATATATGTTCCATTTTATAATTATTATTTTCATTAAAGCTGTTCTATTTTTCTTTTCTAATTGATAAGTCTCTCTATCTCTGTTATTCCTTTTCTTTTCCCCTCCAGGGAGGGAAAGATGTTAACAGAGAACATATGTTATAGGTCTAGCGGGCTGCCCTGACCCTAAACCTTGTCAAACACTTTTCAAGTTCTTCTTATCAAAATGTTTTGTATGTTTCTCTCTCGCAGGTTCTGAACTAATAGTCTATTACTTATTAAATTGGACAGAAAGGTAAAAAAATCTAAAATAAATTAACTCTTTGTATATATTGTGAAAACAGGCATCCAGATACTTAAGATAAATGTCAGTAACACTCTCACCGAGAAAAAGGAGTTTAGATTCCACTTTGTAGGGAAACACACACACTCATAAAATTACAACTGAAGAGAAAAACTTCAGACTTAAGCTTGCTTCATGATAGAAATTACAGTAAATAACTAGACTCAGAAGCATGAGAAGAAAAATCTTCCCTTAATTCCATTGTTTTCAGGATAAATGTTAACACTGGTGTGTATGGTGTAGGTGTATAGTATGAACACATTTCTATAAACTTAGCAGAAAAATAAACTAATCCTACAGCCCTTTAGTCAGGATTTAGCATATTGATTTTTTTAAATAAGTACTATTTTTCTATAGCTTTGATTCACATTCTGGTTATCCCTCTGAATTGGAACTATGTCCAGAGGCAAGAGCTCATTACTATTCAACATAAACATACAAAGAGTATCCATGCATTACATTTATAGGGTCCAATATGGCAGGGTGCCTTAACCTCATATAATGTTTAAAAATGTTGTCTGTCCTTTATATGGATGGACTTTTAGATTACTGAGCATCTCAGGACATGGAATCCATTCAGTGCATAAGGAAAAGTTGGACTTCATGATCTTGAGGGTCTTTTCCAACCTAAACGAATCTATGAAAGGGCTTGCTATAGATTTACACAGACAATAACTAGCATAGGTGAGCCTATATAGTCCAAATTAATATCCATTTTCCTTGCTGGCATAGAACAATTTATTCTTTTTTAACCTCTCCAACAGAGGATAGTCCTCCTAGAAAGCTTATTTTCACATTGAGATATTATATTTTTGATTTATGAAATTGCACAATTTTAAAATCGTACTCTCTTACGTTTTTCTGTCACTCTGAAAAAGAGGGGATGTATCATTCATAGAATCATAGAATCACAGAAGCATAGAATTATAGCATCGGGTTGAATGGGACATCTAATAGTTATCTATTCCAACCCCCTGAAGTAAGCAGGGACATCCTTAACTAGATCAGGTTGTTTAGAGCTCCATCAAGCCTGACCTTGATGGAGCTCTCCATCAAGGTTGTTGTCTCCACAGCCCCCCTAGACAACCTGTTCCAGCATTCCACTATGCTCATAGTAAAGAACTTATTCCTAATGTCCATTCTAAATCTATCCTTCTCTTGTTTAAAACCATTGCCCCATGTCCTGTTACTACATGGCCTTGTAAACAGTCCCTCCCCAGCTTTCCTGTAGGCCCCCTTCAGGTGCTATAATATTCAGATGCTATAAGGTCTCCCCAGAGCCTTCTCTTCTCCAGGCTGAACAAGCCCAACTTATGCATGTTTCAAGAGGTATTGTCCTTAAGTTCTAAAGGCAAAAAACTCCATCCTAGTGTTTAAATTATACTTATTTAAATTCTGATCTAAGTGGTTTTACTTCTTTGATCACTTGCCTGTAATATTTGGATTCTAGTTCTTGGTTTATGTGTTCTCAGGCCATGTAAGTCAGATCAGACAAAGATGTCATGTATCTTTCTTTAAACTGGCACTTCTGCTTAGTGCAATTTAGCCTTCCACAGAATTGTATTAGATAAGCACATACCGTACACATTTCCCAAAGAATTGCTGCAACGGTAACATTACTTATTGACGTTTCACAAAAGAGATCAGATTTTGTCAACATAAATAAATAACCAGTAACCCCATCCCACATGCCCCATACTTCCATTTCCTTCACCATTCAGAGTTCTGTAAGATTCCTAACATTTATTTTTTCCTCCCTGTACCCTATTAAATAAATTTGTTGTTTGTTTTGGTTTGTTTGTTTGTTTGTTTGTTTGTTTTTTTCATTAGTTATAGATTCTGACTTGGTCTTTTATTCAAGATGTACTAAAGCTATCTAAATCATCTGTTTCATAAAGCTTGTGTCTCTAATATCTTCCCTAGATATCCAAACTTAAGTGATAAAAATTATTCTAGTAGTGGAGATGCAATTTACTTAAATTCTTTTACATCTGAGCCTTTATCAACAGTAGAGATGTAGCTATTATATGTGAAAGGACGACTTAATTATAATGCAGAAGATTATATCAAAACCAGGACAAATGAAAGGATTTCTAAAATTTCTATATGTATCTCACAGTAAAGATGACTGAGGGTGAGTAGCTCAGACACAGATTTATTCTGAAGATTAGGGTTATTTTTGTATCACTTCATTCTATTTTTCATATAATAATGCTGTAAAATAGTATGCTAAGTACCATGCCTGACCTCCTTCTCATCTCATTTTCAGTTGATGCTCTCTTCTTTAAAAAAAAGACAAAAAAAAAAAAAAAAAGATACAGCTTTTCTCTGTTAAACAGTAATCCTCAGATAACTGGTCATTAGAGAGGCAGCGCCCAAAATTAGTATGCTTAATTTCCCTTTTGAGTTTCTTATATATCTACATAGATACTGAGTTTCAGTGAGCTTGGCTTCTGCTGTTCTCTACTGACTTTCTATAGACATATTCACTTGATTGTGAAGAAAAGGATTTTTTTTTTATTTCCTGAGATTAAAGATAACTTATGTCTAAGTGATGAAATAGACAATAAATTGAGTGAACTAATCTCTCTTTCTGTTTCCTTTTAATTTTTCCTATCAATGGGTAATATTTTTTTTATTGGACTTGTTTAAAAGATAGGAAAAGATATATTTAATTATATTATTTTCCTTTCAGATATTTTGGTCTCCATTCTGAGTCCAAACACTGATGAACTTTAGCAATTTTCTTAAGAAGTGACAATCACAGAATCATAAAAATCACAGAATGTTTGCAGTTGAAAGTGACCTTTGAAGGTCGTCTGTTCCAACCACCCTACTGCTCGAGTTCCCAGAAAGCTGTCCAGATATCTTTTGAATATATCCAAGGAGGGAGACTCCACAACCTTTTTGTTCAACCTGAGCCAGAGCTCAGACACCCTCTTCAGTAAAAATACTGTTTCGTGATATTCAGAGGGAACATTCTGTGTTTCAGTTTGTGCCCATTACCTTTTCTTCTGTCACTGGGCATCCTTGAAAAGATCCTGGCTCTGTCCTCTTTCATATAATCATAGAATCATATCATAATTTAGGTTGGAAGGGACCTTTAAAGATCATCTAGGCCAATATCCCTGCAACGAACAAAGACATCTTCAACTAGATCTCAGCTAGGGTCCAGACTCCCATCCAACCTGTTTCCAGTAATGGGGCATCTACCACTTTTCTGGGCAACTTGTGACATTGTTTTGTGACCTTTTTCTGGATCCTCTCCAGTATGGCCATATCTCTCTTTTACTGAGGAGCCCAGAGCTGGACATAGTACTGAAGTTGTGGCCCTGCAAGTTGTGCATAGACTAGAAGGCTTACCTCAACCTATTGCCAATACTTTGTTAAGGCAGCTCAGGTTACCATTAGCTTTTTATTCAGCAAGAGCACACTGCTGGCTGATGTTCAATTTGGTATCCACCAGGACCCCCAGGTCCTTTTCTGCCAAACTGCTTGCGAGATTGTAGACTCCCCAGCATGTACTGGTGCATGGGTTAAAATATCATCTCTATCATCCCCTTTATACAAATCATATGAAATATGAAACACAATCATAAAAAACATGAAGAGAATATAATGATAAAAAATTAAATATTTTATAAACACAAGTTCCCAAATTCCTTTTCTTTTTTATGTTTTGCAACAAAATCCTGCTGTCATTAATACATTAGCAAACTTCAGATTATTTTAGTATTTTCAGTATGTTAGGATTTAATAATTATCTGAAAGTTTAATTTACAGAATGATTAACTAAAACTGTTTTCATTGCCTATAACCCAGGGAGTCTCACCTGCTCAAGGACAGGGAAATAATTTTATGAGAAGACGTATCACTACTTAAGTAATTTTCTACCCTCTGTTATATCTATCCCAAGTGCATTTCTTGACCTTATGTCTGGATAAACCCTTTTAGTAATGATTTATGTTTTAACTACCACTTCTAAATTAAATATCCAACACTACAGTATTCAGATGTTTCTGGTGCATATCTCAAAACATTGTAAGTTTGGAATAAATTTTAAACCAAAGATATTCACAAATAAAGATAGTGCCCTTTAAATTTGATTAGTATTTAAACGAGTTTTTATTCTGAGGTCACAAAAAATATGAGGAGTTAAGATAAGCACACATTAAAAATAACAAGAAAAAAATTATATGGAAAATAAAAATTAAAGCTATTTTAGCTGAAGTGAAGAGAGGTTTTTAAAAGGACCAAGAGATATCCACCAGAAAAAATAAAACCATTTTTTTCAAGAAGATCCTAAAAAGGAAACACCTCTATTAGAATAACATACATTTTTTAATATGCTTTTCTCCCTCTTTCAGAAATATAATTACATTTGATAACACTTCTAATATATTTATATTTCTTTTTTTAATCACTACATATGCTACTCAATTTCCAGAACTGTATTAAACTTCAGCTTAAAACTCAGACTTCACAGAACCTGTATTTTTAAGGTTTCTGCAATTTAGTCAAGCTTTTACATATCCATACAGACTTTCTAATTTTGAACTACGAGTAGCAGTGCATATATTAAATTTTATGTATTTTATGAAATTAAGATGGCTCAGTTTTCATGGTATTGTATTAGAATTTTTTATCTTCTAAATCATGCATATATAGAGAGATAGATTATTCACATGCATTATTCATCATTCTATCTATCTGCCAACCCTTTCACAAGAAAAAAAGATTTGAATGGGTTAAGGAAAATTTATTTCCTAGAAGCAAATATGAATTCTGATAATTAAAATGTGAGTTAAATACACAGAAATTGAAATTGAAATTTTTATTTTTTTGTAACTTAAACATCATTATCTTTATCACTAAAAAGTGTTTACTTGATTTACGAGATAGTTACCTACTGTACTACAGCAATGTCTAATAGCCAAAAAAATATCACGAGTTTCTTTTGATCAAGGTGATGGTAATGTGACTCAAAGTCCTCTATTTTTGTTGCAACTGAAAAATCAGACAGCTCTAATTTTGGAAGATGAGGAAGAGGGATACAAGTAGTGCTGTAACCTTTACTTCTGAATTGCTAGTTTATGCAGTATATCTTTAGAGTAATTAGCTGAATAAACTCTTAATTCTCACTTTTCTTTCATCTTAGATGAAGTGATAACTCCCAAAGTTATCAGTAGTATAGTTTGTTAAAGTGGTTATATAAAGCTGAAGTTCACAGAATTTGACTGTACAAACTTTTTGCCTCTTTTCAATATTCTTAATACACTTCAATTTTGCCTTCCCAATAATCAGTTGATCAAGTATTACTATTTCTAGTTGTGTAGTAGTAAATTAACATGCATATTTTGATGCTTAACTTGACGCATAAGTAATCATAAAGAAAAATAAAAATAATTGCATCAGTTTAATTGCTTTCCCAAGTAAAAGAGACAATTTCTGTGGTAATGCATAAAGATCTTGTCATAGAGATGTGCACAAGCAAAACAGTAGATGAAACATGAGAAAAAATAAAGAGCTGTCAGTCAAATAATTGACTAAAGTTACTACCAGTTCAATTTTGTTATTGTATCCATCTCACTATTTTGGTGCAGGGGGGGATTTTTTTCCATTTCTGTCCAATTGCAAAACTTCTAGAAGAACTGTAGACTACATTTTTAGCATGCATTTTATTTACATGGTGTGATACATCTGACGGTTCCCCCGTGAATAAGACTAATGGCAAACACTGCTCTCTTTTTTAATTCTGGAAAGAATCATTTGATGATTCCTATTTTAAAGCCATGTGTCAAAGCCTATTTGATATTGTTAACTTATGTCATTGTCATAGTCATGATCACATAGGGAACTGAGGCCAAGAAAGAAAAAAAAATCTTAAAAACATGCACTTGGATGATTATCATTTTTGATGCCAGCAGACTGAAAATACTGTGCCTCATTCCATGTGTGGTATATATGATACTGAAGATATCATATGATGTAATTGAAAGACACATTTTAAAACTTATTTCTTTAAGTACACCATTATTGATCAAATACAATTAGTATGTGGAAATACATCTTTAATTTATCTTTTTTTGAATTTTATCAGTAATAAAATAATTCTCTTTAAAGATAGGAAAATATGGGTAGAGGTGAGTAATGGAGACAGACTCTGTAAGGTTCTTGTAGCTAAACCTGGAGTAGTCTCATTCACATTGCTTGATGGTAGCATTTCCTGGAATTAACTTGCCTCAGAACTACTCCTTCTACTGTCTTGGAACAAAATACCTGAAGTAGTCCAAATAGCCAAGGAATGAGCTAACAGTGAAGCAAGTGTCCAGTTCAAAGGACCAAAGTTAACTCAATGGCCTTTTTATCAGTGTAGATGCATCCAGAAGCTTTATTTCTTGTACTCTATTTCTCTTACCCCCTTGAAATTTATATATATGCAAACATATATGTATATAATGGATAAAAATTCTACTTTTTTAAATGGAAACTTCACCTTTTTTTAGATGTTCAATCAAATACAATCATCTGACAAATGAAATAAGACACATCCCCTAAAATAAAGATTGAGTCTTCATTTTCTATACAAAGTAAAGATACTAAGAATGTTACCTTACAGGATGGATCCTCACTCTGCTCATGAGTAAAACAGAGCAATGGCATTAAGGTGACCTGGAAGTAATTATTAACAGGACTAAATTGTGCATGCTTAGGTATCTAGAGTAATTTTAGATGCCATAGGTCTTGCCTCCCGTAGCTGCTCAAAATAAACTGGCTGCATGATAGCCCTGTGTTGTATCTTCTGGCTCCCATGGCTGTCTCAGTCTAAGGTATCTCAAGTGACATACAATAAATATATTTAAACATCTAAATCCTGATAAACATACATTCCATGTTAGGATTCAATTCATACATCTCAAGTTATGTGTTTAGGTGTTAGGAAGAAGGTATTTCAACTTTTATTAAACCAGTAGATTTAATAAATTAGAGATGAAATTATTTACACAAAACCAAACCATTCTGAGATGCGCTGAGTCATCTAATACTTCTGCCCAGGATGAGTGAAAATGACACATAACTTAGAAGAGATGTGTGTTATTCAGGAGTCAGGAGGCCAGGAAGAATATCCCACATTCTCTGAAATGACACTAGATTCCTGCATGTGTGAAAGTGGATGAAGCCTTAGTCAGTGATTATATTTACTGACATCTGGGGAATTTCAGACACCCACTGCACATGCAAGAAACTAAATTTAGGTAAATTAATTTGAAACTCAGTCCCATTGCTAGGGTAACAGTAACCAACAGTAACCAATGTCTGCTGGGATGATATCCCACAGGACTTCAATGCTTGCTTTATCCTTGTAAAGTCATGTGAGCTGGTACGCTAGAGGAACTGGAGAGAACATATTTACTAAATACACAGAAGAGAGAGAAGATCCATAAATCAAAGCTTCTCTCCCCTTTTGTCTCCTATCTGTGAAATGGTGAAAATTGAGAGTTTCAACCCACCAGCCCTCTTAAGTAGGCATGCTAGAAGACAAGTGTGTTGTTTTCCCTGGCATTCTGTTCTTTTTTAATCTTTGCTATGTATTAATTGTGGGTTGGTTATACTCTGTGAATCACACACTGATGTCCCCCTCTTAAGGATCCAAACCAGAACAGATAATGCAGCTATTGTGGTCCCTTCTGAATCAGCCATCAGGATTTTTAATTTTTTTTTTTCAGAGGGACATGAGTAAGAACACAGATTTTTTTCCAATGTAAGGTCGGGATGTAGGCAAACACCTTGGGAATAGGTCACATGCCTTACCTTGCAGTATAGATATAACCATCATGAAAGACATTTGGCATTTAAATAGATAATGCATACATTTTTGGTGTTTCAGTTATAATTCCACATAAAGTATCAGAAAGATTGCAAAAAAATGCCTTCCACTGTTTAAAAATATATAATGTTAAGTTTTTTAATCCAGGATTTAGAAATTTTCACCTGGTAACTATGTAGCTGTAATAAGTGAAAGGAGAGCAAGAAGACAGAGTGAAATACAGAGAATATGAAGACAATTTTTACTTCAGGCTTAATTCAATGGACCTTGATAGTCTTACACTTCTTTGATGAGTGCTTCTACTTAACCATCTTACTCCTGCTTAATGAGAAAAACAGGTTCAGAAATATTTGTTCAAAGGTAAGTGTTCAAAGATAGGATGCATTTAAAACCATTTTCTCCTCAGCTTCCGTAGTCTGTCTCCTTGTTGCTTTTTTCTTCCATCATCTAGTATTCTTGAGCTTGAACTGTGGGAAAGGCTTGAAATTAACCATCATATTATGCAGAGAAATATTTCTTGGCCAACTTTTTCAAATAAATATGGTTCCATGCATTTAATGTCTCTGTCTATATTTAATGTCTCTCTTCCACTAGTTTTTGCATTCTGCTTCACTACCTGCTTATTTAACTGCAGTGACAACTGACAATTTATACTTCTAGTGGCCAAGCAGCACCAGCGGCTATGCAGTATAGATTTTCCAAACCTATAAGCTGATTCTCTATTCCCTTCCCATTCCATTTTGTACAGAGAATTCTGATTTTGTGTAATCTGTAGTAATGACATACTCCAGACAGTCTGTATGGAAATGTGATTGATCATTCAGTTACAGCCTTTCTTTCAGCCCCCTAATTAATATCAGAGTTGTATTCTTGTCTGAGAATTCCACAGATACATGCACAAAGTATATAAATATATGTAGAGTTGTACCTTTTCAAATGTTTTAAAAATAAAGAATAAAATCTTACATTTAAAATCTTCATCATTATTGTCATCCTGTAGACAAACAAATCCAAGAAAGAAACCCAAGAAAATATCTAACTGGAAAGCATTTATGAACTCTTCTCTAATGGCAATTTGTATAGTTAATTTGACAGATAAAGTTTTCAAGATATATGGGTGTATATTTCTTTTAAGATGGTGAGTTTTGTTTTGTTGTGGTTTTGCTTTTGCTTTTGCTTTTTTTTATTTTTCTTTCAAAGGGAATCAGGTGCTTGTGTTACATACTAAATTCTGATTCATCTGAAGACATTAATTAACCTTAGGCTATCCAGGCATGTATTGACCCACAGGTATGATGGTAATTTCATTAGATGGGAATTTGTCTACTTGAGGGAGCAAAGCTGTACCTTTGCTTTAACAATTCCTGTAAGTGATGCTTTCATTATAGAGTAATTCTGGAAATGGCATTTTTTAGGCTGAAAATGCTGACCTACTAGCTTCTATAAAACAATTCTCAAAAGCACTGCCTTAAAAAGGCACGAGTTCTGGGAATGATTGCTTAATTGCAGGATTTAAAAGGGTAGTATGAATGGAACTTGAACTACAAAAAATATTAGTTCTGAGAAAGTTTTTGACTGACTAAAATATGTCATCTGCCTAGACTTATCTTTTACAATATTATGAGTTAGCAAAGTATGATTGAGTCTAAGACTCCTAAAACTTCCATAAAATATCGATTTGAAATATTTTATATTTTCACCCCTTGTTAATGTACGGTAATCTTTCAAAACCAATTGTCTACAATGTCGTCTTAAAACATTTTTACTACATTTACTCTTATTCTATCAATATAATTGCATACATTATGAAAAAGTTGCAGTCTGCCATTTATTTACACAGATTGTGCGATTGGGATTGTGCCCACTGTCAGTGAAGAACTCCAGAAAAGAAAGGGAACAGATCGCTGATATGAAAACCTAATAAATCTTTAACCTGTGACAGAAGTTCATGTTGTAGAAAACTTGAACAAGTTAATCACATCCAGAGAAACCCACCTTTTGTTGTTATGCTGCACTGCTGTAATTGTACTGTATGCCATTATACCCATACAATAGCTGTCTGGAAATGTCAGGAAAATGTTTCTGTTCTATTCTCACTGAACATTTCTACCTAATTCACTACTCCCCTTATTTTTCTTCTATTCTTGTCTTTTTTTTTTTCTTTCTTTTTTTTTTTTTCCCTTGTTCCACATCAGTCTCCAAATGGAGAAATTTGTAACTCTGGATTTATCATGAGCTTTGGGGAAAAACATCTAGAGTTCTTCCCAAGAGTGTGACTGTCTTTTCCTTCTTGAATTTACTTCTATGCTGATGGCCATAGCCAAAGGCAAGCAAAGAGATCAGAGAGAGGTAAGAATTTGCCAGAAGCTTGGAAAATTAGAGAAGAGTGCACTTGCTGAAGATAGCTCACAAGGAAATAGAATTGGATAGGAAAGGGAAAAGTCATTAAGTTCTTCCTGAACTGGGAGGAGAAATTATAGGTAAGTACAGTCTAACTGGGAGAAAGCTGAAAATACAATAGTGTTGCATATGGAGCTGCTGGGAGCATTTATGTGGAAAAAAAAAAAAAAAGAAAAAGGGAAACTGGTAATGGATATGCACTGATGACATAAATGATGACTGCTGGCAGTACATCTAGCTTCTGACAAGTTGTGCATGGATGTATGTGTGTATGTGCTCATGTAAGCACCAAATGGTTGTGTGAACAAAATCAGGAAATAAATATTCAATTCATATAGCCATGTTTTCTCATAGCAGGTGTAGTGGAAATGACCTGACTAGAATACAGCAAAGGAAGTCCAGCACAGGATGTATTTTGATATTCTGCTCTTTGGAGACAGCTGAAGTGATTATCATATTTGTTAGAACTAAAGGATGCTGAGGACAAGGCAGAAAAAGCACAAGATAGCTTACACGATGAGCCACAGTAGTGTCATCTTCCTAGCAGTCATCATAGGCTATAGTGTATGATCCCAATTTGGATGTCATCATTGGTCACTTTCCTAGTGATTGTCCCGTTTGACAAATATAGAGTGAAGACTAGTACAGACACAAAGAAAGCAGTTATCAAAATAATTAGAGCTGCTTTACTTAGCATGACTTCTATGATTGCTTGACTTCTATGATTGCTTGACTTCTATCAGAAGCTAAGAACTCCATGACCGTGCAGGCTAAGTTATTAGCTAACTCCATAAAGGTCACTTTAGTATTATCACTGTTAAGGTTCCTATGAAACTTAGCTCAAACTGTTTGGCATAGGGTGGTGTCTGGTTTTCCCCCACCATTCACAACAAGAAGACACATTCAAACTACAACTACAGATGTAGTCAGCCTTCAAAAGCAAAACAGGACACTTCAGTTTGAAAAAGAAAAAATTTAAAAGTGACTGCCCCTAAGACCTTGTTCTTTCAGATCTGTAAATACACAAGACTGGGAGTCTGCAAAGGATTTGATCTTCTCCCAGTGAATTCAATGCTATTTTTACTGAAGGGAGGTATTTTTGTTGTTTGTTTTGGTGTTTTTGTTGGGCTTTTTGTTTTTACTTTGACTTCAATGAATGCAACATCCAGCACAGACCTGGATGAAAGATGAGTCAAGATCTCTAATCTGAATCTGTACACTTAGACATTGCCTGAATCTTTTAGGCTTGAAAAAATTTACTCTTGGTTTCCTTTACCAAAAGACAGATCTTAAATATATCTATTGAACCCTTTTATTTTCATGAGGGTCTTTACTGTCTGATAAACACAGTGTGCGATGAAGGGGATGACAAGACAGAAGGGAGAGTGACAAAACCTCAGTGTTTATGTCAGTTGGGAGACAAAAGAAATGGTGAGAAGTTGATTACTGAGTGGGAAATTATGCAGGATCTAGGGAGGGTCATGTCCCAGTTCCTATTTAACTAACAACTAGGGAACATCAGAGACCAAAAGCACAATAACTTGGACATGCATACAGGTACAAGGCACCTACCATTTCGGTTGGTGTAAAGGATTATGCACAAGGGATGTGGAGGTTATGGTCAATGCTGCAGAAGTTAGTAGGGCAGTAGTGGTGACTACAGGGTATAGCCTCCTGCAATGATGTTGTGACCACCTCTGTCATGTCAAAGGCCTTAGTTCAGGAAGAACTCTTTGACACTTTTGATACACAGCTGTCCAGTTACAGACTGCAGGAATGGCTCTGCCTTCACATGTCTCTACTCGCCCCTCAGGCTTGATTATATTAGGGCAATCCCAGACATGTCAAGGCAATACTGAGTCTGGATGGGCCACATGTCCATTCTTCTCAAGATGCATTGCTACACATAGATATGCCTGACTATATTTAGTTAGTATGGAGGTCCATTGTTTCCATAAATGCCATTAGCATGATACCAAAAGATTATGCAAAGTGTCCATTCAAAGCCTTCACTGAAGAAAAATGTTAACTCTTTTCTGTTTAACTGTTCAAAGCTTACCACTGTTTCAAGGTCTGCCTAAGCCTGTTAATATCCAAGCTTCAGTTAGCTGCAGTGTCACACTCTTCCGTATGGCAATGTGTGATTCAGCGATTGTTTGCAGAATATGTGCCAAACCAACAAAATAAATATCTATAGAGTTTACATACATGAAAGTGGGAAAACATGGTGATTGGGAATAGGAACTATTAGAAGCTTCATAGCATATATTTTGTTCACTTCAACATTTATTGTGAAAAAACTTGAAGATGTTGATCTGAACTATAGGACTAACAGCTTCTGTAGCATCTATAGTGTTCAATCAGAAGGATACTGTAGGATATATGAGATTGTTATGTGTAGACTGTTATCTTAAATATGGTGGTACATGCCTATCATGGTATTCTTTGCCATTAGCTTAGAAGAAGACTAAATATACAGGAGCTTTTTTATTTAGACAGAGTAATTTTTTTAAGTATTAAGTATTAAAGTATTTTAAAAATGTTCCAGATAAAAACCAATGACATTCTGAAGTTTCTATTTGTTTCCTTTAAAAACAAACAAACAAACAAACAAACAAACAAAAAACAAAAAAACACCACCCTCTTATATTTCTCTAATTGAAGTAAGCAATAGTTGCCAACACTGGGATTTATTCTGACAGACGAGTAAGCTTGAGTGACAGCTTGCAACTCCACGTGTCTGGCTATTTTCAAGTGCAATATCAAGGTTTTTGCAGGTGGTCTTCATGTGTTGCACTTCATGTGTAGCACATCTCTTCTGGGACTCCAGTGCAAAAAGGTGGTCAGTTAAAACTGTGCTTCAAGATTCACTGAAGTTGAGCCAGTAATAAATAATATGGACAACATTGTTGGGTACCAAAATATATATATATTTTAACCACTTTATGTACTGTGTTGAGTGCCCTATATTGTGTGTAAGGTAATTCAGCATTTCAGTAAATTAGTATTCAATGTAACTAGCATACTGACTAGGAAGCTGATTCAGGTTACATATTGGGGAAACAGTATGGGTTATTATATCCTAAATCCTTTTCTTTTATGAACTTACTCTGTCTTCCTTTGATGGATGGATTAATGTCCTTTTTGACTAAAAAATAGTCCATGCTATATATTTAAACAGTTTTAAGACTTTCTTTTCTAGGCAAGTATATTAAATAATGGGCTGTAAGATTACTCTCATTTGTGATCTTTATTGATAACCTAATTAATCTTTCATACTTTTTGAGAACTGAAAAATTTTTTACAGTATTTATGAATCTATGGATCTTCAGCATCTTTGATGCATCTTTGATGCTGAAGTATTCATAAGGAATACTCAAAAACAGAAGTCAGTTACCCAATTTATGTTACTTAGAAGCTGTGTAACTGTAATATGTATAAAAATTCTGTATAAAAGCAGGAAGCACTGTCCGGACAGTTATTAAGAAAGTGGTCATTGCCTCTTCATACTATGCTCAACTGAATTGATTATTTATGCATGGAATATGGACATTAGGTTAAAATCTATGAGTTTCTTTGTGGATGAATGTCCAGTTTCTGAACATGGACTACTTTGTCAGTGTAGAAGTATTGAATTCTTCTGCCTGTCAAGGTGAAACAGTTCTAAGCATGTATAAAAAGAGAAAATTTGCTGCATGAGGCATTTCACAATGAAAACTTGAGATGTCTATGGAGCCTGAACTCCTACATTAACAGATACAAATTTTTCAGGATCACGGGAATATTCCCAGATTGTTAAACTAGATAATATTACATATCTCTTAAGCTCTTACTATTAGAACCTAAACTTTCAGGCATCCTACAGGCATTTGTTTCCTCTTCTCCAACAACCAGATGATACTCTTCTATGCAAATGTTCCTCATCCAGCACAGTCAGGGTTGTTTTTATGTTTGGTTTTTTTTTACATTCTTCTACTACTAATCCTGGGTTTAGCTATTTTCAGTTATATCCAGAAACATGATAGAAATATATAGCACTGATAAGAAGCTGAAGCCTGATTAAATGAAATGGGATGTTTAATATCTCTGTGTTATAATCCTGTATTGTCTAAACAATCTGGAGGAATGAAAGACATGGAAGCATAGTCAGCTTCAAATTGTTATGAGGTTTATGCCAATCTAAGAGTGAGAATAGTTAAGCCATAGTAAACATCCTTATTTGATAATTACCTCAGCTTACAATATATTAAAGATTTAATAAATTTTTGTTTTCAGGAAAAATCTCAGTACATGTAGGATGTTTCTTGTCCTGCTTCCACTCTGTGGTGAGTGCATGTTAGCTGCCCACCACAGCTGCTCTATCACTTCCCCTCCTCAGCTGGGCAGGGGAGAGAAAATATAAGGAAAGGCTCCCTTCTCCTCAAGGGAATGACTCCTCACGCTCTTTCTCTGCTCCAATGTGGGGTCCCTCTCAGAGGACACAGTCATCTATCAACTTCTCCAATATTGAGTCCTATCTGTGGGCTACAGTTTTTTGTGAACTGCTCCAGCGTGGGTCTCTTCCATGGGGTACAGTCCTTTTGGATTATACTGCTCCAATGTGGGTCCCTTGTGGGGTTGCAAGTCCTGCCAGCAAACTTTCTCTAGTGTGGGCTCTCCTCACTCCACAGTTTCAGAGGTCCTGACAGAAGTCTGCTCCAACGTGGGCTTCCTACTAGGTCACAGCCTCCTTTGGTCATCCACCTGCTCTAACATGGAGTCCTCCACAGGCTGCTTCACTGTTAACCACAATGGGCTGCAGGACAACAGCCTGCCTTACCATGGTATTCACCACAGAACGTAGGGGATTCTCTGCTCCAGCACCTGAAGCACCTCCCTCCCCTCTTTTTTCATTGACCTTGATGTCTGATGAATTGTTTCTTTCACGTATTCACACTCATCTCTTCAGCTGCATTTGCTGATGCACAAGTGGGGGTTTTTTTCCACCTTCTTAAATGTGTTATCACAGAGACACTAGCACTGTCATTGATCGCCTTGGCCTTGGCCAGGAGCAGGTCCATCTTGGAGCTGGCTGTCATTGGCACTATTGGACATGGGAGAGGCTACCATCAGCTTCTTGCAGAAGCCACCCCTCTAGCCTCCATGCTATGAAACCATTGCCAAGTAAACTCAATACAACCTCACCCTACCTCTATAATTTTTTAATTAAAGATGAGAGTTTCAAATCATCCCATTTCTTATTCAAAAAACACTAGGAAAGGAAATCTGTAAATTCTTAACAATTACTCAGACCTCTGAATCCTCTTACATTTATAAAATATATAGTATGGACAGAGTATCTTTGCATGAAATAGCCCTATGAATAATCCAGTTTTCCTTGTGTAAATTTAAAATGAAATTATTGCAGTAGAACATTTTGAGTGTGCATAACAATCAAAGCTGCAGCTTCTGAGCTCACTTTTTCACAGGCCTTTAATAGTTTAGACACCCTCAGCGAGTCTAACCTACTCTCACTCTCCTAAAGGAACACTGAGACTCCCAGATTGAGACTAGAGACTCTGTCTCCTGTGTTTTATATGTTATATCATTTATATGATGCTTTAAAAGCATCTAGAGACAATTTTCCTGCACTTCAAGCAAACAGCATTACTACCTGTTTCTAAGTTACTACCATGTAACAATTTTATTTGGACTTTATTTCTAATTTGGAATACAAATTAAACATTATATATCTTCCCATCCTTATGCTATCACTATTCGTTTGTTTACATTTGTCTTCTTTCTTCCCTGATGTTAATTTTGCAACTCTGTTTACAGACAGCAATCATGTTTTCTCTCCACCTTTGTTTTTGCAGTTTTAACAACACAAGTGCTTTTTGGGTCATGGTTATTTGAATATCTCCAAGGATGGAGGCTCCACAACCTCTCTGGGTAACCTGTGCCAGGACTCATTCACCTTTGTAGTAAAAAGATGTTTCCTGATGTTCAGACACAATATTCTGTCTTTCTGTTTGTGGCCGTTGCCTGTGTTACTGCTACTGAGAACCACTAAAAAAATAGTACCACAGATACATCATCATGTTAGGATTACTAAGATGTAAAGTAAGCTCTGGTTCACAGGCACAGTGCCAGTCTGAGAAAGCAATCCTGTTTTCAGAGTTAATACAATATCTTCAAGAGGATTTTTTTTTTCATAAATCAGAAATTTCTGTACTACTGTCTGCTGACATAGACATTCTCTAATCTCTATCTTCAGCTCTTTTTTCTCCATATCATCTTTCTAGATATCTCTAATTTATTCATAAGTTTCAAAATACAGTAATACATACCAGTCTGTAATTTCTAAGAGCATGCTATATTGCATCCTTTTTCCATTGCCTATTACAATTGTTTCAGTACCTTCATTGTTAACACTGTAAAGCAAACACTGTCATAGGTTGTCGATGAAATACCAGATTCCTGATGCTGCAGAAATGTGGGTTCTTTCTTAACGTATCTTGGACATTCACATTTGCCACAAAATGAACACACAGTAAAGCAGATCATTGAGGATTTGTAGAACTACACGTTTACTGCAAGAGGTTAATTTCTTTCTTCTTCTTTTTTTCTTTAATCAAGGGAAAAATTAAAAATCTCTGTATCAAATGTAAAGCAACAGGTCAGAATCACTAAAACTTGAAAAAGAAAGACAAAAGTACAGAGGTAACCATGTGGGCATATAGATTCAGAACTTAGTTTCTTTTAGTTGGTTTAGTGGGTTTACTGCCAATAAACCATTCACAGTATTCTATTATATCATAATTATGTAGCACCAGAAATGTAACTGCATATACAGTGTATTTTGCAGTGTATGCATTGAATCCATTTCATACGCTGTTTGGTTTCATCAAAATTTTGGTTGTAAATCAAATGCTGCTCTCTGAAGTCAAGGGCATCAAAACTCTCTATGAATGAAAGCTTGACTTGAGATGCCCTGTAGTGTTCAACCTGGCTTATAGCTGCTGCTCTGTAGGAGCAATAGAGCATCATCTACATCAAATTTATCAGTGCCACTTGAATGCTTTTGATCTCTTGGGGCAGCCAAAATGGTACTAAGTGCCTCTGTATGGACAACTGAATTAAGCCTTCTATCCCTAGACTGTACCATTGGAAACAAATACACTTAATCTGGGAAAATACTCTTTTTCCAAGAATTTCAGTAGTTCTAATCTTCTTGACATTCCTGAAATACCGTTTCTTGTTAATCCTCTTTTTACAGATCAGCAACATTATTGAGATAACAATGACAGTGTTCTTTTCAGTAACCTTCTATTTTCTCAAAATAAGTTATTAAATACCTACTATGGTATCCTATTCTAAGATTAATTTTCAAGATACATGGGAGGAATTGTCCCCAGGAGAACTAGCTTAGATGAGAGACTAAATCCAGATGCTTGATTAAATATTTCTTTCAATGAGGTATAACAATTTTTTATTCTTTATTTAAAATTATGGATTTTAAAGACTAGTTTTGCAAAGGCACATATATAAAGATGGAGTTTCAAATCTCAAAAATGTAGATAAAGCAGGAGATAGCTGACTAAATAGGCCATGTATGTAGGAATTTTCTAATGAAAAATTCTTTAAGTCAACAAGAAGAATGTCATATGCCATTGATTAAAAAAACAACCAAACAAACAAAACCCCAAAACTCCCTAAAATAATATGTGTAGGGAAAAAAAAAAAAAGGGGCAAAATGATGTGACGTGCAAACAGTAAAGGTAAATTCTAAGTGATATGAATGCATTGTCTCCATTTTCAGTACAGTTGTGCAGAACCCAGAGATAAAGGTAGGGTAATCAAAAGCGTTTAATGCACTTAATTGGAAGGATCAAGTAATCTCCATGCTTAGATTCTGAAAGAACACACACATGGTATTTGAGAGCTGAGATTTAACATTTTTAATAAATCTATAAAGTCAAGTTTATTACCAAAGAATAGCAAATATATTGAATATATTTGAAAGAAAATAAAAAGACATCTGACTAAACTTACATATCTGACCTTGACATTATACAAGACCTTAAATATTTTTTTTTTAAAGTATGATTATATATTTGAAGATAAATGAGCAATGGGTTAAAATAAACTTTGAGTTAAACAAACATAGATTTTGCTAGATCATCTGACAACTTTCTTCAAAAATAGCAACTTTATAGACTACTAAAATTTGCTTGATATCACTTATCTGATCATTGCTAATGAATATATTGCTAAATAAAAAACCTGCTAGCTATACTGGAGATGACTGATGTTTACTAATTTCAGTTATGGAGGAGTTACAAAATTAATAAGAAGCATGCTCAAAGGCAAACACTATTAGAAAATGTTGAATGGGAGATGATGGTGCAAAGAAATTATTTGTGTTGGGTATCAGTTGTTTTTTAAAATAATCTTGAGTTTTGTCTTTTATATCTATAATGAAAATTCATTTGCTAATGATTTAATTTTGAGAAGAATCATAAATATGTAGAGATATTGGGTTATTAAGCAGAGGGATTTAGATGACTCTCAGGACCAGAATAAAATAAGGAGAATGAACTTTATTCAGAAAACAGGAGATCATGGACAATGAAACAACATGGGATTTATTTTTGTTTGTTTGTTTATAAATGACTGACTGGGAAAAGAACAGGCTCTCACAAAGTGATTCTGGAAAAAAAAAATGTAAAGCAGTTGTGAGAAAGAAAACATTTCTCATAGTGTATCAGGAACAGAATTGTCAATGTATTAGTGTGATCACAAAAACTTGAGAAACTTCATCTGAATAATCATATAATTATTGTAATTTCCTTGATCAGGAAAAAACAAAACAAAACAAAACATATGCTGAGAAGGACTATGGGAAATAATAGAATGGAAATTAGAAGAGTTTGGAAGAAATTCAGTTTGAGGGGTCTCGTAAAATGAAGTCTAACAAAATTACATCAGGAGTTCATATATAAAGGAAGGGAATAAGCCATGTAAGCAAAGAGCAATTTCTTTCAAAGAGCAGTCATTTATAAATTGATGGTAAATATATTTAGATGGGAAAATCACACATACACACACAAATCTAGCTGTTCAGTATTTAGTGAGCATTATGTAAAAAATGTTTACTACTATGTCTTTATACATAGAAATATAGTCATGCTTCTTGGTCCTGTTAAGGTTACAGATTTGGGTCATAAACTCTGAATTTGTGAATGATGAAATGCCATTGTGCAGACATGGGGTTTTTTTGGGGGTGCCTATTTATGAACATGTTTATGAAAGTTATTTGAACATATTTGTGTACTTACGTGTGTATGGTTCTTTGGGGTTTTTTTTCTGTATCTTTGAGTATGTGTCAGTTGTTTTCTTTGTTTCTGATATTTAATTTTTTAGCCTGGGCATTCATGTTGAAATATATGGAGTAAAGAATGATCAATGAATTAATGTTGAAAATTAATTATACTAAGGACTATTTTTCTTAGTTATCTTTTTAAATTGTATAGCTATTTCTGTATGCTTAATTTGCATTCATAAATCCTGATTTCAGGTGGATTTTTCATACAGATTGTTCATAGCTCAAATGAAATTACAGAATTTATTTTTATTTTTTATTAAATTCTAGCTCATGGGGATTACTGTAAAATCATTTGCAAGAGCATTTATTGAATATTACATAACTGAGGACTTTCACAATATGCAATCAGGGTGCACACAATAGATTTGTACACAGTATGTAAGTACAATATAATGAAGATTATTTGTCAGCAGAACAGCATACATTTATTTTACCATCAGCAGTGTTATCTAACATGCACTGTAGTACGGTGGCACCACTGACATAGCTAATGTTAAGAGTCTTTTGATGGTTACTTTAAAATTCATATATTTACAAGGTTGTAACAACACTGTTCTAAAATTACTATAGACTGGAATTTAATAAAGTTAAAAGCGAATTGTTAATAGCAAATGGATTTTAGTT
The DNA here is from genome assembly GCA_024611175.1 of Megaceryle torquata. Lineage (NCBI taxonomy): Eukaryota > Metazoa > Chordata > Aves > Coraciiformes > Cerylidae > Megaceryle > Megaceryle torquata. The sequence goes on along the minus strand of JANIJG010002878.1, from coordinate 15,976 downwards.
TAGAAAAAGCTTCATAACCATTTGAAGTTTACAGTGCAGTTCCTTTTTTTCGTGCTTGCTTTCTACTAGTTTTCTAGTATGCATAGGAAAAAAAAACCTCTTATTCCTTTTTTACAGCCACCTTTTTTATTACTTTCCTATGGTACACCTTTCATCAAATAGATTATTCCTGAAGGACACTTTAAAAACTAAATTTAGATGTTCTGGCATTTCTTGAACCCTTTCTTAATTATAATTTCTTAGAGAGATGTGAAACTCTCTTTCTCTTCCATCACTCCTAACAACATGAAGCTATTAAAATAATGCAAGGTGTATCCAGCCAAACACCATTTGGCTTGGAGTACCAGTAAGACAAGTTCTGCAAATGGAAATGTGGTCATTTTTCATTAATGTCCTAAAACTTACTGAAATTAACTGTCACTAACTATGAAATTCAATACAGGATGTTAAAAGTGGAAAAAGTTGTTTCCCAGTTAAGACAGATACTGTCAGTCAGGACACAAAGGCCAGATCCAAATAACAACTTAATTTCTGAAATGGAACAAAGCATTTAAGTCCAATATTGTGATTCTTTTTATATATGCATGTATATTATTTTATATATTGTCTAAACATAAAATCTATAAACTTTCTGTGTGGAGTTTGTACATTTCACTTTTTAACTTGAGAATTGCTAAGAGGTTTAGAGTTGTCCCTTCAGCACTAGGGCTCAACTGATACGACAGAGGTCATCGTTCAGTATCTAGCTCACACTTGCAGTGAAGAGGGTTCTAGAAGACAGAAACAGAATTAATCTCATTTGATGTTATCAAAAAACCCCACATATTGGTGACTCAATCTACAGTTAAGCAAGAAAAACAGGTAGTTCCAGAAAGCAATTTATCCACTCCTAAAACAGGATGGAATCACCCTTGGGAACTGATTATTTTTCTTCTTTGATTATGAAAGAATTTTCTAGTAGTCCTTCCACACCAAGTCACTTTGCTTCAGTACTTTTGGATGCATGCAATTACTCTGCAAGCATATTATGTATAACTTAAAAGTGCAAAATTATTATTAGCTGAGGTGCAAAAGATAGCTAGGTTTCTAGGAGCTACAAGGCTAAGCACTAACGTAGAAATGACCTTGATAAGCAAAGAGTCTTTGCTGGCCACGCAGGCATGGGTCATGAAGTGAAGGGATGGTCTCTGCTGTTCCCTGAAATGGATCATATATGATTATGTATTAGTTTGTTTACTTTCAATTAGCAAATATTTTGAAGACAATTGCCTTAGACTAAATGCTTAATTTAAGATGAGTAAAATTAGTTTAGATTAATCCCACTGTTTGTTTAGGGTGTCCTTTAGAAAATAGATTAAAAACTGTGTACTGAAGATGATTGAATCTTAAAGACATATCCCTCTGCTGAAGTCCTCTGAAACATTTAACATTGGAGCTCACAGACTAGGTACAGTGGATATAAGTAGTTTAATGTGTCATTGTTCTCATGAGACATGGGTATGATGAAAATTTATTTTTGTATTAGTAGGTTGGCCTCGTTTCACTGGGATAGAATCACATGCCTGCCATGATCTGCATTTTGGAGTCAACCAGGGCAGCAAACCTGGGTTGAGCTCACAGGTGTATCCCACCACATAAATATCATGCTCATTTTAAAGGTGGAAGTCTGTCGAGGATAGAGGCTCCTGCTCTGACCCTTTTACCATTCTGCTCCTAAGAACTGCCTTCTCATTCATTGTGATTACTGTACATTTGCTGAGCTGTGTATGACTTTGTTTACTTTATACTGGCATTGATAGCAGTTTTGTTGTTTTATTAAATCAGTTTTTGTTTCAACCCATGGATGTCCTCCTCCTCAGAATAAGCTGGATTGGAATGTTTGAGGACACATCTTTTTGATAATGTAGCACTTCACCTTAAAAGGTGAAGTTTTGTAGACATTTCAAGACTCTGGAAGAAGCAGTTGTTTCACAGTGGCTAGGATGCATAGAGGGAATTGTGGGCTTAGGCCGTTTTTTCACTATTTATTTATGGTTTATCATGTAATTGTTTAATGTAAAACAGAGAAACAGCTCTGGGAGACAGAAATAACTCTTATACATCTGGTATAAGTGGAATATAAGTAATTAGCCTTTTGCATCTGTTGTACCCACTAGACAGCTGCTCCAGAAACTTACACATCTGTTCGGGAATCCTTATTCTAACTTTTTGACTGAATATGTTCTTACAGATAGCTGTCCTTCAGGTATGAAAGCTTGTCTTATATCCTGAGGATACACCCTGATATGGAAAGAAAGCACATGTCCACATAACCTTCATTCTCCTAGGCTAAGTAAGTAGAGCTGTCCTAGACAGTTCTTATATGAGGAGCTCACCTTTCCCAGGTCAATTTGATAACCTTTCTTTGCACTAGCTCTGCTATGAATTTGTTGGTTGTAGACTAAGGTGATGAAAATAATACAGGTTTTTTTCATCTTTTTTGATTCTTACTGTACCTCTTTTTCTGTACAGTTTATAAAGCTAGGAACCTTGAGTGTGCCTTTACACAGCACTTACGGCAAGCACCTTATGTAGATCAGTTGATGCTGTTATAAAACAAAAAACACCAGACAACATTTACATAGTAGCAATAATGTCATTGCATCTTCTTAGTTCTCTTCATCCTTTCTGTTCTGGATAACTAAAATAATTCTTAGATAGATTTTTTTTTTTCTTTTCTATTTATTTTATTTTATGTAAGGGAATCTAATTTAGATATTTTTACTTTTTTGTATCTTTTTTCATTCAGGACATTTTTCTTTATTTTTGGGAAGAAGTCTGAATTGCTTCCATTTCAAGTGCAAAGGCTTGTTACTATTATATTTGTATTAAATAGATGTTTTTGTTGAAATTGTATCTGCTCTTTGTGTTAATCTTACAATGGACTGAAAGAGTGTGTTCTTTAATACAGTGCTCCTCTGTTAATAGAGCAAAGACAATGTTCACCCCACCCAGTCTTTATGATCTCTATTCTTGTTTCATTTAGAAAGAAAGATTTGTTTGCTTTCTTTCAGTAGAAATGAGTAAGGCTTTTTACAGGGTTTGACTTGTTCTATTTATGCTATTCTACTGCAGACTTCTTTAGCTCTTCTACACAATTTAATTTAAATTATAGTTAAAATTGCTAATTAATTCTAGAGCATCCATATGTCAGTTGCACAGTAGCTCATGATCAGAACATGTTTCATGATTGATATAATGACTACTAAATTGGAGAATACAAAATGCATAGCTCTACACATAGCAAAAAAACCAAAGCCTTTATTGCCATTGTGGTAAAGCCATATAATTGGGGGGGGGGGGGGGGGGGGAAAAAAAAAAAAAAAGAAAAAAATGTTGGGTTTTGAAAAGAGATGTTTTTAGAAGAAAAAAAAAAAAAATTTATTGTTTTGGTTTTTTTTTTTT
>JANIJG010002878.1:0-12492 GCA_024611175.1 Megaceryle torquata | reverse complement strand
CAAAAGTCCCCCCCATCTTTCTGAGAGACCCCTTGGAGTCCTAAAAGGCCCCCAGAAGGTCTCCCTGGAGCCTTCTCCTCTGCAGGCTGAACCCCCCAGCTCTCCCAGCAGAGGGGTTCCAGCCCTCCCATAATGACTTCCTTGAATCTACTCAGCATCTGAATTTGCTCCAGTTCTGCTTCAGCTGGTTTTACACCACATGGACAGACGGCAGCAGTGTCCAGGAGGCTGGGTTGCTAAAGCAAACATTTGGGAATAAAGACAACAAAAATTTTAATTTCCAGTGATTTTTTTTCCCTTTGTCTACTTAAGAGATTATATATAAGTTACTAAATACTATTGCCAGCTTTACAGAGTAGGTGGAAAGAAGTTAAAAATTGAAAACTGTTAAAGAGTTAAGACATGAGTGATCTTGATTAATATTTGTAGTATTTGGGAAAGATGTAGCTGTGAAAAATAGATTTATCTGCTGAAAATTGTGCAGGTAAAATTTAGGCTAGGAAGAGACTCCTTGATAAGGAGATCAAGAGAAAACAAACACCTAAAGAAGATGATTCATCTCATCTAGAACAGGTTTGATGAATAATCCTTTCAGGGTGGCTCTCTCTCTCTATTAGAAACAATTTGTTTTAATACCTAGTTTAGCTGGATCTCAGCTGAAGAGAGGCTACAATACAAACTGGATAATATTTCAGATTAATGATATGTGACTGATTCATTCAGATTACTTTAAATCTCTTGAATTCATGTTAATTTAAGGCTATCCAGATGAGGTCAGAATGCTGCAGATGTTTTCTTGTTGTCATTGTTTCCTGCTCTAGGAGGAAAGAGCTAATATATGATGCTCCCAGTCCAAGTATAATTCTTATGCTGGGGTTATTTTGTGCAAGTGGATGTAGACCTGCATAATCACGAGGAGGATGACATAACCCTCAGGCAGATGTTCTACAGACAGATGACAAGATGACGAAATATTTGTTTAGAAGTGATTTCAGGGCTAACGCCCTTCAAGCTTGGGATCAGTTTTGCTTTCAGTGCTTCCCCACAGTAGAGTGTTAGTATCCTGGAAATTATAATTGTTTACAACCTAGTCCTAGAAAATTTTGCCCTTTTCATTCTTCAACTTCTACAGATTGTGTCCTGTGGACCTTGGCTCTCTAAAGAAGCTGTCACGTGGCTTCTTGTATCACAAACATAGGTCATGAGTAAAATTTAAGAAAAAAAAAACAACTTTTAACGAAGAATGAGATGTTTACCATCAGATTAAAAATTTGCTACCAGTTTATGCACTTTTGGATACCTTTGTGTCTAGCTTTCCACTGCAATTCTCATTGTATGCAGTCCATCAAGTTTTTTAAGTTGCTTTCTCCCTGTGTTTACACCAATAAATGGGTATGTGCCAGCCAAGACAGAACATATTATATTATATTATACCTTCAAATCTATGGCTAAAAATGTACTAGATTTGCTCGTCACAAATCTTAGCATAATTCCCATCCTGCCAATAAAAATTAAAATAATTTGTAAATATATACATTTTAAGTATTTATCATTACCACAGAAATGTAAATAAAGGTAGGAAATTTACTATTGTATCAGGATGTACTCTATGGCTCTCATTTCTTCAATTTATCACTATGGTTTTTAATTATTATTTTTTTAATTCTCATAGGTTATTCAAATATTCTGCAAATGCTAACTTACAAAATATATGAATGGTTACCCATTTAACACACAGTGAACTTTAATCTCAGTAGTTCCTTATTTTTAAACCTAAGCCATATTTATATTCTAGCAAATTCCAGTGCCAGGAAAGGCTGGATGTTTTCTGTCTCTCTAGTGCCTAATTACCAGTTGAAAGGATAAAGTTTTGTACTGGTTTTGGCTGGGATAGAGATGATTTTCTTCATAGTAATTAGTGTGGGGCTGTTCTGAGTTTGTGCTGAAAACTGTCTTGATAATACAGAGATGTTTTTGTTACTGCTGAGCAGTGCTTACCCAGTGCCAAGGCCTTTTCTGCTTGTCACGTCGTCCCAACAGTGAGTAGGCTGGAAGCGTGCAAGAATTTTGGAGGCAACACAGCTGAGACAGCTGATCCCAATTGACCAAAGGGATATTCTATTATATATGACATCATTCTTAGCAATAAAATCTGAGGAAGGAGAAAGGAAGGACATTTGGAATTATGGTGTTTGTAACCAAGTAACCATTACATGTGATGGAGCCCTTCTTTCCTGGAGATGGCTGAACACCTGTCTGCTGGTAGGAAGGAGTGAATGAATTCATATTTTGCTGTGTTTATGCATGTGGCTTTTGCTATTAAACTGGCTTTATCTCACCCACAAGTTTTCTCACTTTTACCCTTTGAGTCTCTACCCCACCCCATTAGGGAGAGTAAGCAATTGTCTGTAGGGGCCTTAGCTGCCTACTGGGGTTAAACCACTAGGTTTTGGTCAAATTAGGCAAAACACAGAATAATAGGCTGTGTGCGTTACCTTCTGTATACCAGTACTCTGTGTATTGATGTAAATTGACAAATATGTGATCTGGATTTTTGGATATTTGGAGAGACTCCTTCCTTTTTGAAGACTAGAGGATAATAACAGGATAGAAGAGAGTTCTGTGGTTGGAAAAGGATGGAATTCAGGAGAGAAGCTTTTTTTCTAGAAGATCAAAATAAGACATTTAAACTGGAATTTTGATGACTAGATAATAGAACATAAATCAAACATTATCATAAAAAATGTGGAGTGTTCAGCCTTGAGAAGAAGGCTAAGGGGATTTGTTGGACAGTTGTTTATGTTAATAAACTGTGAAGAAAACAAAATACACTTCAACTTTGGTGGCTTCTCTGACTGGGAAAAGTGAAACCAGCAGAATCTGACAGATAAGATCCTCTTAGAGTCCCTTCAGTGATCTCTGGAAGGGCTTGTGCTTCACTGTAGAAACTTCTGGGGGGGAAATAGTAACTTCTTTAGTAATCACTTAATCTATGTGTAAGTGTATTCAAAATATAGGGGATTAAAAAGTTTTTTGTGGCTGACATGGCCTGGAAAGATCATCAAGCATAATTACCCTAAATTTAGAAAAGATATTGAAAGTTATCCCTCTGAAGGAAGAGGTAGTTCCTAATACTTATTTAAAAGTGAATGGTCTTGACAGAGGAGCCATTCCTTATGTTAATCAGCATATTGCTCATTCTGTGCAAGTCTGACTCTATTCCTCCAAGACAGAAGGACTGAATGCAAAATCATTTTTTCACTCCTCACACCTTCCTTGCCCTCTTATGAATTCCCACTAGAGTCCTTTGAAGTAGCCTCTTGGTAGTTCTAAGTGAATCTTGATCTTAGGATCACTGAGTATCATTTAATGTGATTAAAGTACCTCTTCATACAAAAATACACTTCCACATTACAGATGTTTGTTCAGGGGTTTTTTAATGTATTGTTTTCTCTTCCTCCTTCTCCAAAGATATTTAGCATGTTTTTTCATTTGTTTTCTTTCTGCACAAAGATTTTGACTGACTTGGAACTCTGATAACAAGCCATTAATCCAGGAGAATGTGGGTGATTACTGATTCCTTCATAAAATTTAATTAATTCAATGAAACAAGAGATGAATCTTAAGACTAGACTGTTGTTATGAATGTTACTGATGAATCACCTATTCAAGCCAAGCTTTTTTAAAACTGCAGTGTCCTCAAAGGTCATTGCTCTGAGAAGTGAAGCTTTGTACTTGATTTGGGTCACTCAGGATGACAGAAGGAGAAGTTAATGCAAAATTACTAGTCCCCTTGTAGGGTTAGCTACTGAGAAAGGAGAGAAAACCTCTAGCAATAAAGTTGTTATATTCCCTGCATACATTGACAATGACTTAAATATTGTCCTACTTGTTTGGCTAGATCATCATGTTGAATAGGAGCTGTAATCATGCAAGACAATATTGACATTGAAATGTGGAAAAAGACAGCATTACTTTGATCTCCTTTTTATATTCATATTGCTGCAATTCTGTTCTTCCCTCAGATTACCAGTACCAAATACTTTGATTGGTAGGCTTCAGAGTAGTCCTCTTATGTCCTGAACAAATACCCTGTTGTTGAATAAGGAATCAGGATGAAGTATTTCCGATAGTGAGAAACTGGTGTCATTGTCAATGTATGCAAGGAATATATCAACTTTATTGCTAGAAGTTTTCTTTCTTTCCTCAGTAACTAACCCTGCTAGGGGACTAGGAAGGACCACTAACTGTGATAATAAACCTTACTGCTGAGATTGTCCTTCAAAGCTCCTCCATAATGTCAGTGTGACTCAGAATTTTCTTGCCCTTTGGTCTATAAACTAACTTTTGCATTTGAATGAAAAAATATCCTTCGACTTAACTTGCTGCCCAGATGTAAGTGAAAAGGAAAAGAAACTAAGGATGACTGTCTTTGCTAGAGAAACCCACTCCTGTGACACACTCACACTCCATTGAGAAATACCAGAACTTTGTATTTTCATCCCTACTTTGGGATTATCACTTCAGAGTTGTTATCCCAACACCACTGGCTAGAGAATATCTCAGATAACACATTGCACAGCAAATGGTGAGCACTCAGAAAGCAAATAGAACTGGAAAATGAAAGGTGGAACATACAAGACTAGCTCTCAGACAGTTGATGTCCCTACACTGGAGAGCAGTGCATGGGGTGGGAAAATTGGCAGAAAGTTGTTGGATATTTCTTAGGGCTGTAAAATAAAGTTTTCTCAATACAATAATGGAGGGATGGAAGAAAAGAATAAAATAATAATAATAATAATAATAAAGCATTTAATCAAGAGAAATTCTAGAATAAAGGAGATACTGTTAGTACTTCTGTACACATATATTATCAGGAAATTGGACTGATTCTATTTCAGCAATCTTTCGGTGTTTTATTTTTTTATTAGCTTTTGTACAGACACCATAAAATCTTATTGTTATAATTTTCATAAAAAGGACCTGAGCTAAACTTTATCAAGTTTCCCATTGATATCACTGTTTTCTGTAGCCTAGATGGAAAGAACGTAGTCCTGAATGAAGTGAAAGAATTTCAGGTTTAGAACTTATACACACCTGAAAATGGATGTAGTAATCAAAAGAGGCTTTTTTTGTTGTTGTTCATTTGTTTGTTCAGGCTGTTATTCCAGTTTCAACTATGTGGTAGTACTATAGCTACAGAATGAATTCTAGTATAATGGTTAGGGCTCTAAGTTCCAATCTTAAAACTTTTAAAAATATATGTTGTTCTATTATTGCTTACATTTAATATGGATAACAATTGTTTTTCACAAATTACAATGGTGGCTTATCCTGAGTACACAATTATTACCTATACGTGAGGTTGTCAGTTAACATATGCTGTCATAATCATGTCCATCAATAAAAAACAGAGGAAGTGTAGCTTTTATATCTGTACTAGTAAACTTGAATGACAGCTTTTCAAGATTATTTCATTGCCTTTGCTTTGGAATTGCTTTACCCATAGGTGTAACAGTGAATTCTTGTTAATAGCTACATATAAGGACTGTTAAAACTTAGCTGTTAGAAACTAGTCTAAAAAGAGTTTGTCCAGAAGCAACTGAAATATATTATAATAACAGATAACATGATTACAGGGAATCTGACTGAAGCTGCAATACAAAGCAAAAGTACAAAAATGTGAGATTAAGAAAGGTTAGTACTGAAACTTTAAATATTAGATTCCTTTCATAAAGGTAAATAGAAGCAAAGGTTAAGAATATAGACATTATATGTTGTTTTTATACTTCCTCTAGGACATTTCCCTCTCAACTCAGTAAACACATAAGAGAGCAAAGAGGAAAAGAGAAGAAAACAGATTTAATGCTGAAAAAATGCAAAGCAAATGCTAAGGATTGCATAGGATACATTGTTAGCCTTCTAAATCTACTCATGAGACATAAACTGTAATCCTCCCCAAAGGATTAGTACATTAATTTGGAAACCATATGGGGATACATTTAAAATTATGGTAGTGTTACCATTCATGTTTCAAATTATCAGTGGGCAGGAGTACATATATGAGAAACAGATATCTTGATCTTCCAGCTAAAGAATTTCAGACCTACAATTTCCGTTACCCATGGACTAGGATCTTTTGGATAGTCAAGGTATCCTTTATTCCAGCAAATGAATATGAGGCATGGTACAGTGGGAATGGGAAGATTTGTAAACCAAAGGAAAAATTTTTGAAGTATCTGTGTTTTAGTGTCTGGAGCATTTATGTAGGAAGTCTTCGAGTGTCTGGTTTCAGGATTATCTGTATCTCTTGCTTTTTTTTGAGGGTAAAGTGTTGGGTTTAGGGTTTTCAGGGATACAATTTATTCAATCCTTTTTATTTCAAAAGAAATGCACAAAATATACTGAGGAGAGAATCTGGGGTCCTGGTTTCTGAATGGCTGAATGCTCCAGTCATTTCAGTACACAGTTGCATTCCCTTCCTTCTCTTTGATTTCATCTGTGGTTTTGTACCAAGGCTAAGATTCAATAGAAATATTGAAAAGTAGCTCCTAACCAGAAATGGCTAACACCTAGCTATTATATCTCTCTCCCCTTGTATGTGAATGATCTATATGGGAAACAAAATATTATTATTTTCTTTTTACATTGTAGAAGTCCTCAAATCTTCAGTTTCCACTTTGTCAGCAAGAGCTACAATGGCCAGCCATCAGTAAGAAAAGGAAGAAAGTATCTGTTCCTGGCCATATTTTATGAAGAACTTGCTCTAGTTCATTAGTTTTGATCAGATGAAGGCAACTGGATTTTGGACCTTGAATATTTGGACTTTTGTATTATCAATGCATGTAACCAAATTGGCCTGTAATATACTCAGCACAGAACTAGGTAGATGTTATAGCTACATTACTCACAGACCTAACAGGAGGGGAAGAAGTATTTGCATAATATTTAGGTGCATGCTTCTGTGTTTCTTTGTTTCATAGTATTAGTGTGAATGGACCCTAAAGTTTTTCTTTCTGGTCATTAAATAGTGTTTTGGAACTAATCGTCAGTGGGTAATACCTGGGCTGGTTGTATTTCATTTGCGTGGCAAGGTTTGCTGTGGTTGCTTCTGTGAGAAGTTGCTAGAATATTCCCTGATATCTGATAGAGCCAATGACAGCCAGTTCCTAGATGGACTTGTCACTGGCCAAGCACTTCTGGAATAACATATTTAAGAATGGGAAAAAGACCCAAACCTACCCAACAGCCAAAGAGAGGAGTGAGAAGATGTGACAAGCGACACTGAGGTCAGTGAAGAAGGAGGGGGAGGAGGTGCTCTAGTGCTGGAACAGAGATACCCCACAGCCCATGGTGAGGCAAACTGTGCCCCTGCAGCCCACAGATGTTGATGGTGGAGCACATATTCATCGGTAGTCCATGGAGGATCTCATGCTGGAGCAGGTGGATGCCCAAAGGAGGCTGTGACTTAGTGGGGATCCCATGCTGGACCAGGCTCATGGCAGAACCTGTGAACCCTTAGGTAAAGGAACCTAAATGGAGCAAGTTTGCTGGCAGGGCTTTTGACCCTGTGGGAGACTTGCTCTAGAGCAGTTGGTGAAGAACTGTAGCCCATGGGAAGGAATCACATAGCAGAAGTTCATGAAGGACTATTTCATGTAGGAGGGACCCCATACCAGAGCAGAAGAGCATGAGGAGTCTTCCCACTGAGAAGGAAGGTAGCATCAGAGACAATGTGAGATTAACTGACCACAACCCACATTCCCTGTCCCCTTGTGCCACTTGTGGGTGAGGAGTTAGAGAAATCAGGAGTAAAATTAAGCCCAGTAAGAAGGGAGGGGTGGAGGGAAGGTGTTTCAAAATTTGGTTTTATTTCTCATTATCCTACTCTGATTTGATTGATAATAAATTAAATTAATTTCCCCTAGTCAGGTCTGTTTTGCCTGTGATGATAATTGTGAAATGTTATTTCCCTGTCATATTAACTCACAACACTTTCCTTGTATTTTCTTTCCCCTATCCAGCTGAGGAAGGGGAATGATAGAGCAGCTTTGGTGGGCACCTGGCATCCAGCCTGGGTCACTCACTGTGATGGTATTTAAAGAACAGCCTCCTTTGGGATATCTTTTTCTGTCTTTTCTGACATTGAAAAGGTTTTATGACCTTGAAAACCAGATTGGAAGAAGGCTTATATCTATACTGTAAAGGAAGAGGAAAATATTTATGTATATTTAATATAAAGGAATTTAAGAACTATATATATAACTTGACATTTGGGATATTTTATTTATTTCTCTTTTTATTTCTTTTTTATTTCTCTTTTTATTTTAGTTCAGCTGAGACACTGGTTTCCTACATGTATTTACAGCCTGACATTGGATGTTCTTAGCATAAGGAAAGAAATTCCAAACATTTCAGTCCTTAAAAATGTAATTTAATCTATTTTTGAATCTTAGTTTGGCTGTATAATGCCCAGAGAGAGACACAGAAACATTTTTAAATGACCTAAAATAGTATTTCTATTCATAAAAATGTCACAGCTTTACAATCCAGTATTTCATAGCTCTGCAGGCTAAAAGTGAGTGCAAGTCTCAAGGTGACAATCTTCTTCTTGGTGGAACAAAGTGCTTCGCTATGGCCTTAAAGAACCAAAAGATTTAGAACTTCTACCTTAGAAAACAAACAATCCAACCAGCAAAGAAAGGAAGGATTGCTGCAAAAAAAAATGAGATACTAATGTTACTTATCCTAAGTTTGAAACAGGTTCATAAATAGTGGGAAGACAACAGTTTAGAGATTTTTTTTTTTTTTGGCACAGAATGAAAGTTCCCTCAGCAACATGGTCACCCTTCTATAAACAAGCCATTTGAAGGAATCTGACTACAAGAAAAAATCCTATCAAGGTAAGCTAATAGGCAGTTACAGCTGCCAGAAATGTGTACAACACATGTAAAATAATCAAGGATGCCCTCTGTATGTAGGCTGTGTATATCTGTCCAATTTCTGGGGTATCACTACAGAAACAATAGAAAACATGCCATTATCTGAAAAAAACAAAACAAAACAAAACAACAAACCTCTATGTATTTGTCTCATTCTTCCTTCACTTCTCAGAGAGAAATAACATAGGATTGCCATCTTTATTTTCACAACAAATTTAATCGTAACAATAATCTTTAAGGCACCCTGAATCTTGTTCTCATTTCCCACAAATGTCTTTGTCTTGAGCCAGCAACTGTTTTGTATACAGTGGGCCTTTTTTGTTCTGACTCTGTTTTCTCTTTACATTTTTCTATGTAAAATATTATTGTTTTCTTTTACATTGCACTCAAGTATCTTCATACAGGTGTTTCAGATGTTATACCACCTTCAGGCTCTGTTTGAACCGTCTGTATAAGTCCTTCCTACTAGCTGGATCTCAGATACTGAGTGAATTCTTAGTCTTAACTGAACAGAAACAAGTACAAGAAAACTAAATTGAACTGGGGAAAAAAAAGAAATCACAACCAACAGACAAACAAACAAAACACTCAAGAGAGAAACAGGAGACTCCAAGGAGTTTGAGGAACTAGTTTAAAAACTCAACTTCAAATTTTTAGATAAACCAGGGATAATCCAAAAGATACAGAAAAGCACTTCACTAATTGAATGCCAGTAGGAAAGAAGACAGCTGGAAGGTAACTTAATTTCTGACAAGCATTAGTTCACTTGAAAACAAGTTAATGTTTTTATTAGTTTCAGTGAATTCTAGCAAAGGAGTTTAACTATGAATCCATAATATGTGAGTAATACAAAACAAGAGAGGATTTTGATCTAAAAAAAAAATGAAAAAGAATAAACAGTCAAAATTGAAATGATCTTAAATATATTTGAGACTAATGAATAGCCAGTTAGAAAATCAGTCCTTGAGAAAAATCTTTCTGGATGAGGGTTACCTTGACTACGCTGATAATTGTGCATTAGCCACTATAGTGCTTTAAAGAATCATGAGTACCAAGATGGCAATATACACTGGGTTCACAAAAGAGCACACAAGGTAGTACATTTCAGTTACTTGTGTGGATTAAAAGACCAACCACAGTCTAAGCACTGGCATGGGGTTGTTTATCTTATCAAATTATTAGCATGGACATCCGTACCATTATGTTCTATGACAAACAATCAGTCTCCAACACATAATTTAATTTGTGGTAGACAACTTGGATTCTGTCATACAATGTAGCTGTTCAGACATAAGGCACATGGTTCTACTGACATGAAAAGATATCATATGGTCTCTAGCCTGTTTTCTCTGCTAGTGTAGGTATATTATTTCTGATACATAACACACCATAAGACAGTGACCAATTTCCAGTCTAGAAATAGGGCAAGAACCATAAAAAAGAACTAAAAAAATGTGGAAAAGGAAGAAGGGCCACAGAAATTCCCATGGGAGTAGTGAACACCATTGCATCAGAAGATATTTTATTGTTTTAAATAGAAATATGACTCCTACTTAGTTATTTTTACCATTTTACCCAGGTGTACAAGTATGTCATTGTCAAGAGGTTTTATAGTAGCAATGAAATAAAGATAGTAAATGGAGGAGAGTAAAAGGGTAAAATACATTACTTAGAATAAGTTAATCCCCATTATAGGCATATATAAATTGTATTTAGAACATATATCAAAATACATAATGAAACAATTTGTAACAGCATCTCAACAAAAGGTTCTACACCTGATGGTTCAGGGATCCACACAAGTAAGGAAAAGTTTGAAATTATTTTCTAGGGCCTCAGGAGTCTCTCCAAAGAGTGAAGAGCAAAGCTGATGGTTCATGAACAAGAAGACACTTACGTTTCTAATACATAGCCTAGAAAGCAATGTATCAATGAGAATCTTAAATGTGATGAGCTAGGTAAAGAAATTATCACTATTGCTAATCACTATAGTAAAACAAGCCAATAAAAGAAAATAAATTAATGAAATCTTTACAAAAATATTTTAATCATAAATAACACAGGGAAATGTGTGTCTAATCAAAGTCTCAAAAATTTCAAGATGCTGGTGTTAACAGAAAATTTGCAGAAGTTAACTGAAACACTCTCACTCTCAGTGAATGCTGTCCCAACTTCTGATGAGAGTTTTGAAACTCCAGAGGTTACCTGTTAACTTTCTTCCAGCTCCCATTTAATATTTTCCAGATTGATTGTTCACATTCTTGAGCTGTGATTATGCAGCAGGTCAGGAATCGTGAGGAGCTCAGCTGTTCCAAGCCCTGAACACAGAACAAGAGGATTTTTCATCTGCACCCAAATAATCTAACATTTTGCACAGTATTTTGTTTTCATTTCAGAACTGTACAACTTAGTCTCAGAGGTCGTGTTGTTAATTTTTTTTTTCTGTTTTTTTTTTTTTTTTTTTTTTTTTTTTGGCATTGTGTCCAATAATCCCCTTTGGTGATCTGAGCTCTGCTTTTTATGAAACTGTCTTCTGTCACGGAGAGATAAGTTATGGCTGATGCCTTAGTCTACAGAGGGCCAAAATATGTTTTGTTGAGTCTATAAGGCACTAGCAGAAGAGCAGTGCCTGTAGCCATTACTCTTTTCCATCTCTCCTCTCTTCTTGATATGTTTGTGACTCATGTTGAAGTCTTAGAAGTGATTAGTGTCTTCAGTCAATTAAAGAAAATGCGAAAGTGCTATTTGATGTCCAGATGTTATGTTTCATTCTCACTGGAAGAAACTCAGCTTGCTGATCCTGTTAGTATGATTGAGTGGTATATCTTTCTGTTGATAGAAAAGTTCAAGGGGCAATCAAGTGAAGAAAGACAAAAAACAAACAACCAAACAAAAACAAACAAAAAAACCCCAACAAACAAACCAACCAAAAAAAAAAAAAAAAAAAAAAAAAAAGGAAAAACCCCAGTGACCGTCATATGATATATTAAAAATAAGTTAATTTTCACAAGGACTGTTTATCTCATTTACTGGGAAAAAAAGAAGTTATTTTGAGTCCATCTCTAACTTGTTGCTTTTTCTTTTCTCTTGCGTCAATATCTAAACCTACAAATTCTCTATATTCTTAAACAAACCTGCTGGTTCTTGTTACTATTAGTTCAAGCATCAGTTTGTTCTGTTTCATTTAGAAACTGTTTTTATTTATATTATGCCATTGACACGGAACACTGTTTTTTTCAATAAAACATGAATTTTACAGATTTTAAAATGTTAACATATATATTTCTCAGTGTATTCTTTTACCTGTAGATGGGACATTTATTTTTTCTGATTTAAATCATTGAATCATAGAAATGTCTGGGTTGGAAGGGACCTCTAGAGGTTTTCTAGTCCAACCCCCCTGCTCAGTGCAAGGACATCCTCAACTAGAGCAGGTTACTCAGAGATCTGTCAAGCCCCACCTTGAATGCCTCCAGGGATGGGGCTTCAACCACCTCCCTGGGCAACCTGTTCCAGTGCTCCACCACTCTTGTGGTAAAGAACTTCCTCC
>JANIJG010002877.1:0-11713 GCA_024611175.1 Megaceryle torquata | reverse complement strand
AGGTTGGCCGGGGCTCTGAGCACCCTGCTCTGGTTGCAGATGGCCCTGCTCCCTGCAGGGGGGTTGGACTGGATGAACTTGAGAGGTCCCTTCCCACACAAATCATCCTGGGATTCTGTGATTCTATGTGTCCCTCACCTGAGGACCTGGTGCCAGCTCTCCTGCTGCTCTGCCTTTGCTGTGTTTCCTTGGCCTTTTCCTTCTCCCTCTCTCCCAGACTCATCTAAGCAGCATCTGCTGCCTGTCTACTCTGCAGCTGGGCCCTTACAGCTCCTCCTTAACTAGCACCTGGATTAACTCCCCCCTTGCCACGTCAGTCTACTCCATGTGTTCCAGGAGTGGGGAAGCCTCCTGGACCTTGTGGGATGACAGCAGTGGGGTCGGTAGTACTGCTGAGCAGCACATCCCTTTGCAATGGGATTTTTGGACTCTTCCAGCAGCTGAACTGAGCCCAGCCTGAATGTTGCAGGAATATGTTCACATTTTAGCAAGGGAGTTTGAGAACTGAGAATTTTCATCCCATGACAGCTCGTGATCAGGTACAGCATTTCCTCGTGTTGCTTTCCATATGGTTAGAGAACGAGGGAGTGTGCCAAAGGGGAATGTCTACCTTGCTGAGTTTCCAGTGCTCTGAAGAGTTAACTTTTTCTTTCTCTATCTCTCCCACTGTGGAGCAGGTTTTACACAGAGTAAGAGCTTTTCCCAAGAAGCAGGCATAGCTCTGGGAGCCGCATGTCAGTACGACAAGTGCTGTGACAAAGCGTGCGACCCCGAGTCACGCATCCAGCCTGGCCAAAACCATGCACTAGATGCCGAGCATGGCTGTTTGGTAAGGTGTGACTGCAGGAGCAGCTCCTGCCAATAGGATTTTCCACCTCAGACTACTTCAAATGCTACAGCAGCAATAAAATTAACAAACATAAAACCTCATGAATTGCTTTCAGAAGTCTAGTCATCCTCTGAAGGAGGAGCTGTGCCCAGGACTTGTTTGCAAATCATCTAGAGGAGAAAAAGAGCAGCAGCCGAGCTCACTCCAGCTCTGATGGCTCTCAGAGCCCAAGTGGGAGCTGGCACGGAAGAGGCAGAGGCAGGAGCATGAATGGCAGGCACCACTCTGCCCTTCCCTCTGCTCCATGACATGAAAACAGGCAACTGGGAAGAATGAGAAATGGAGTAACTCCAGTGCGAGGTGCAGGGTATCTTCAGTGACTCCTTCCTTACTGCTCCTCTCTCTTAAGAAACAACCAGAAGAGATGTGTCACCACGAGTGTATTTGCAGAGATGTATTTCCATTCCTGTACGAACTATTATCACTTACTGCCCTTCTTGTAGCTGAAACTGTTTTCATTTTTAAAGAAACAGCTGTTGCTGTTTTTCAGTAGCTGCAAAAAGCTAGACAACCAGGTGAAAAACATTCTCATGATCCTCTGTTTTCTTTTCCCAAGAAAGTTAATCTGAGAATAATACCCAATGCTTCACTTCATGGAAGAAGTCTACGAGACGCTGTATTTGGAGGTTAATGTGCGGATCAGTGGCTGTGGCATCAGCCTTCAGTAGGGACTAATTGTGTTTACCACGTTACTGCTGAGTACCACAGAGAAGTACAGGAATAAGTAAGATCTGGACATGGTTAAGTGCCAAGTGCCTTTTCTAAAGCATTCAGAGGAAAAATTGTCATAGGGACACAGTTCCCTTAATTGTAAATACTGACAGTTATTGAGGAATTTTTTATCCCAAAAGATGCAAAGAGTTCCTTGTGTTCCCTCAGGAGTGCTGGGGTCCCAGCCTTGCCCAGACGCTGTGGTCCCTGTTTCCCCCTTCAGGCCACTGAAGGAAGGCTGCTGACTCTGGGACCCGCAGAGGTGCATCTGGGACCTGTCAGGAGCCATTTGGCTTCTGAAAGCTCAGCCCCCATCACGCTTCAGTCCCATCTTGGGGTCTGAGGAATAAACAGTGGATGAGCATCTGCTACTGGTTTGGGTTTTTTTTTCTGACACCTGTGACTTTTTGGCCTCATTTTAACTAATTTGGTTTTCTTCTTTCAGGAGCTGTTTGAAACCAAGGAAAAGATGTGAGGTAGAGACCACCCACTGGATCTCATTCTCTTCTTATGTAAGCCTGTTAAAAACAGTAATAGCCCCATTACAGTGAATAGATTTGTATCAGGATAAAAACAGTGTGAGCAGCAAGAGAATTGGCTGCTTTGGGTATAAATTCATGAAAGTCATTTGAAGGCTCTCTGGGAGCATAATTAGAAACATGAAGTCCTGGGATGTCTTCCTTCCTTTTTAATCCAAAACTACTTTTAAGAGCTGCCATCAGCTTGAAAAGTGGTTATTAAAAGAGAAACAACTGCAGAGAGTTTGAGGAACATAAATTTATCTGCAACTGGTACTGTTTGGGCTCTTTTTCCCCTTTTTTTGTCCCCCCCCCCTTTTTTTTTTTCCCTGTGCATGATTGCCGGGCAAAAAGATCCATTTAATCAATAGGGAACAAGACACTGGATGATTCTGGAACACAAAGGTATGTCTAAAAGAATGAAAGGGAAATAGCCCTTTAATCTCTCCTGTGGTAATTTCATTCAAGGCAAAAGGTATTTTTGCCTTTTTACAGCAATGATACCTGTGAAATTTTCAGGTGGGGATATGGTTTTTTGCATCCACAGGGCCCTTTTAAGCACTGACAATACTTAGGAGTACGTGAGAGAGCCTGGCAGGAGCTTGTTCCTGCTACATTACCTAGGGACAATAAATCATGCATAGAGAGGAAACCTAATTCATCCAAGGTGTTCTTTTCGAAGGCTTCTCTGCCTTGATAAATAGTATTTCCCTTTGGGAAGAGCAATAGGGACGGAAGTACAAAGAACAGCTACTGGTTGTGTGTCAAGTTGCTGTAGGGTGCTTGGACAGCAGAGGGGTGGACACACTGAATGCTGCTACAGGGTGGCTAAGATTGATATTTGCCCATGTCTGAATGCCAGCTTTTCCTTCTCCTCTGCCCACAGAGCTTCCACAGTGATACGTCAGTGGACCTGACCTTTTTTTGGTGCTGTCTCCAAGGGTAATGTGACAAAAGCTCTAAGTTGGAGCTAAAAAAAAAATTTCTATTTTTTTTTCCACCTTTAACTCCAAGGTTTCTCAGGGTCCTGGAGTCAGTGTATTTGGCCTTCAGGCATCTGGTACAGGATCAGAAATACCGAGTGCATGGAGTTTACCATTCAGCAATGGCAATGGCAAAGTAAGACCAGTTGTGTCCTCCTGCGCAAGCATAAAAGCTACAGCTCTGTGTTTCAACTCTGTCAGTGATCATTTATGACAAACCAAGTTTCTGTGGTCTCTAGAATGATCACGGAGCATGGCTACAGCATCACTACTTAAGAGCAGCTCTTGAGACCTCTTAGGAATCAGTCACCAAGATTTAAATCACTTCTTGTGACAGACAGACAATATACAACAGGAAAAAAAAGCAAGAAGAGAAGAGGGAAAAGCCTGTTGAAACTGGAAGCAATTATTGCTCTTACCATAAAGAGCTGTAATAAGCTGACTGGTCCCTAGTCTTCAGAAACAGAGTATGGCACAGGGCACTCGGGACCCTTTTCTGTGGCTGTGAGTTACTTCCACCACTCTGCATCTTCTCAACATTATCATCCATTCTCTTTTTTTCTTGGAAAATGACTACAGATTTTATGTATGAGTCTTTGAAGATTTATGGATACAAACTGTGCCCCTTTCCCTGGTATAATTGTCCCGCTGGCATTTGAGTAACATGAACTCTTTGGGGACAGCAGTGTTTGATTCAGTGTTGTCCTCCAAGAAATGAAAAACAGAAAATATGGAATGCCAGGGCAGTCATGTCCTTCTTCCAGACCCAGAAGAGATGTAGGGCAGCAGTCCAGACTGGAGATGCAGGGATCCCCCGACTCCTCACGCAGGGTGGGATGGTGGGACTGCCCACTGCAGCTCCTCACACACCATTTCAGGCCACAGAGGGGTATAAGGGACATGAGGGCAGTGTGTGCCCACAGTTCACCACTGACGCAATGAGGGAACATCCTGGAGAAATGGTGGGAATTCATTATGGGTTTCCTTGCAATAAAATCGACATCACTGTCTTGCAGCCCCAGCAGGGAGCAGGAGCACAGCAGAGAGAGGGCAGAGCAGGGCTGCACACACTGCAGGTTTTCAATGGGGGTGACTCAAGTGGCTGAATCAGTGAATAAGGGCTTTAAAAATTAGTTTAGTGCTTTTTTGAGTGTTTGACGATGCACAATGTGTCCCAGAAACGTGCAGCAGTGCCAGGAGCCAAGCTGAGAGGCTTTGCAGCCCCTCCCTGGGATGCAGAGGAAATGTCAAGCTGTCCTTAGCTTGGAAGTGAAAAGGTTACACTGAACTAGGAAATCAGCACTGACTGAATGACTTTTTCTCCCCTTTAAGTCCAACAAAATATCAAGACCCTGCTGCACAAGGAGGGAGGCCCAGGGAGCCTGTCTCCTGGGGGTGCTGGGCTGTGGGAGAGCCAGAAGGACCCTGGGGGCAGGAGGGTGGTGGGGCACAGGGCTGGGACAGGGACCGACCTCGTGCCTGTCAACAGAGCGAGGAGCTGAGCATGTGCACCCTGGTGTCATGATTGGGAGCCTCCTGCCCTCCCCGTGCTTTGATGTCTGCCTCCAGCTGATAAATAGCATAGCGTAACTGAAGGAAACAGCTCGTCAGAGAGGGAAGCCAAAGGAAATAATGACTCATGGCTTGGCAGATGAGAAAGTGCCATCCGAGCCCTCCTCTTCCCCATAGAACTGGTCCTAGTGGTGCAAAAGTGATCTCCTTCTCCTGGGTCCCTCCTGTGACAGAGGCACCACCAGAGAGCTGGGAGGGCTATTCTCTGCGAAGGACACGACTGAGTGAAACACAGGCATGAAGCTGCTCCGAAACACCTTCCCCACCCTCGGCGTGTTGCAGCCTGTTGTTGTTTGCTATGATCTGTGCTGATTTCAGCTTTAATAGGGTTAACAGGAATGAATACCAGCCGCTGGTTCCTGGACAGGTTGAGCTGGGGTTGTCTTTGTGAAACTGCTTTAGGACTAGCACCAGGCTATATTCTGATGTAAAGACTAACAAAATACCTTTTCCTGGATGTATTAATACACCACGGAGCTTGCTGATGCCAGGAAACAGACACAGAACAGCCTGTCCCAAAGCAGAGAGTGAAGTGAAACCCCCTCCACACCATACCCCTCTTCCCGTGGTGGTGGCGGTGGCAGCAGCCCCAGCAGCACTCAGCGAAGAGTCACAGGCTGCACCAAAGCTGGTTGGTACTGAAAATGTCTCTGCTCTTGAACATGGACAGTCTTCAGTGCCAAATATCTTTAACTTCAGAAAAAGATATTATTAGTGTAACTACTTTTTTTTTTTTTTTTTTTTAACTTTTTCTATAATTGAGGTGAATTAAGTGAAATTGGAAGCATCTGCTCCTATTTTGGTGCCCAATATAGCGTGGTATTCTGCATCTCCTGGAAGACACTCTCCTTCTTCAACTCCCACTAGATCCAGCTAAAAATAGTTAATCTAAATCACATTCTCTCAGGCAAAAGTGCTCCTTTGCTCTCAGGATTTGCCCATGCTGAACAACAGCTACTGGCTTTCTTGCCCTGGCAGGATCCAAGAAGGCTCCATGGGCCCCAGGAGGGTGCTGGGAAGAAGCTCCGTTTTGTCCAAGCAGCACATGCTGTCACCAGTTCCTCTCCTGGGGAGTGGTTGTGGTGGGTGATGAGCAAAGCCATGACACCAAGGAAAGGCCCATGGCCCTGGAGCAAGGCAGTGATGCATCCTGACAACGCCCCAGACTCCTCCAGTGCTACAGCTGCTGCTGTGACTGCAGCCAGGGCAGTGACCAGCTCGGGGCCCAAAATAGCCTCTCAGGCACCCAGAAAAAGGTCACCTCCTGCAACACAAAGGCCAGCATCTCGGCTTTGGCCTTCAAGCCATCCCAGCTGCATGGAGGAGCTGCAGCTCCCACCATGTGCATCACCCCAGGGCCGTGTCCCCTCTGCTGTGGGCTGGGGAGCACCTCTGGCCCCCTACAACACCAATTGTGTTCTTCATGCAGGCAACAACTTATTTATTCATAGTTACTTGTCCTTGGGGAAAATACTTCAAGGTCCATTTTTTTTTTCCTCATTTTTGAGCTAAGTATAGGCTGAGCAAGACTGGAAAATCTTGGGAGAGAAAACAGAGGAAACTTGAATAAAAGGATATGCATGGGTGTCTGGGCACAACTGCAGCAAGTTGAGTGTTTTCTCTGGATCCAGAGAGCATTTATTATGAGGTCAGTACATTTACCAAATAGCAGCATTTTGCTAGGGAGTGCTTCCCTCGTACCACTGTGACTCTTCTTTATTCAAATTCAGCCGCCGGGTGCAGGACCCCCCAGACCTGGCACCTGAGCCCCCAGCAAGCAGCTGATCCTGGGTGCCCGGCTGTGCCTGCGAGCCCGGCACATGCACAGCGCAGCCTCCAGCACCCTCTCAGCGGTGCCTCTGGGGAGCTGGACAGGGCTCAGAATCGGCTCCAGAAATACTAGCTCATGTAAACAGTAATGTCACAGGAACTTCTTCAATAGGCTTAAATCTGTACCTATATTTGGTGCTATCTGTTCACAAATAAGTGCACCTTTCAGGAATGGTTTTCAGCTCTCAGTTAATCCTCTAGTTTTCAATACAATACTGGACAATACACGACATTACACAATACTATTCCTTAAGCCTTATTTTGTTTAAAATTGATCATAATAGGACCAACACCTTCACTTTAATGTAATATGTAATTTTGTTTGTGACAACCTTTTCCTAGGAAGGTTTACAACCCTCAGAGCAGGGCTTGTAACTGACTTTATATCCCCAGGTAGGAAGTGTCACTATGACTGAGTCGGGATTGAGAATACATGGAGAAATAGAGATGAATAACCCAGTACGTGTGCTGCAGTTACATTAGACAGTGACCTGAAACTCACAAAATTCAGTTAAACCTAGAAACTAAAAAGGAATTTGCAGTTGTGAAGAAAGTCAGGGTGTTTACTTGCATCGCTTTGTCTTATGCCACACTCACACCAGTGGTCCTCCTTTGTCAAAAGTAAGATTCCCAAATAACTAGCTTCAGAATATCTTCACCTCCAGGTATGAAACAGTTAAACCACAGAATACCCAGGTCATAAAATGGCAGCCTCTGAAGATCTAAAAGATGACTGTAGTTCAAATATTTTTTTCTTCCTAGTATGGAATGAAATAATTTTAACATTTCAGGTGCTGAGGGGACTGAGGGGAATGAGGGACTGAGGGACTGAGGGGGCCAAAGGGCCAAGAGGGCTGAGGAACTGAGGGGACTGAGGGGCCTGAGGGGACTGAGGGAGCTGAGGGGTCAAGGGGCTGAGGGACTGAGGGGGCTGAGGGAATTGAGGGGCCAAGGGGCTGATGATCTGGGGTCCACAGCTCCCTGGCTGCTGGGCCGTGAGGTTGGGGCTGCAGGGCCTTGTCACCCGCCCTCCCTGCCTGCCTGTCTCCAGGGCCCCAGGGAGCACGGGCAGCATTTCCTACGGGCTGTATTTAGAAATCGGAGGGGAGAAAGGCTGGGAAACTTCTGGTTAAGGCTTCTGAATAAGTAGCAGGATACAGGGTGGAGGGGTGGTGGTGGTCTAACGTTTGCTCCCTGAGAAGCAGAAACTGTCTGCTCACCCCGAGCGTTCGATGCTGTGCAGGGCAGAGCTGCTGCCCAGCCCCACGCACGCAGCCCCCACACGCCGTGGGGTGTTTCATGCCGATCCCATCCCTGTTTGTATGGGCTGCAATGGCAGGGGTGCCTCAGGGACCTGTCCCCACCCACATGTCATGAGTCGTGCTGGTGCTCCAGGCCAGCATGGCCACCTTCTCCTCCATCCCAGGGATAAACTGCCTTTCCCTCTGCTCGCCTCACCCCGGGGCCACCCCAGTGCCTGGTCCAGATGCCGGACAATTCCCATTCCTCCTACACCACCATGGGCATGTCCCACTCACAGCCAGGGCTCTGCATCCCAGCTCCTGCTGCAACCAATGTGAAGGTGAAAAGAGCAATCTTCCCTCCTCCTCCTCCTCCTCCTCCACCACAGGGCCGAGGAAATGCAGCCCCCACGCTGTACTGGGCAGCACCACAAGCCTTTCGTGTGCCCACAGAGGAGTTCAGGGGCACTGTCCTCCTGTCCTTGCCCACAACCTGCAGTGTACTTGGGATATGAGCCACGGCCCCACAGACACCATCACAGGTCTAGAGACCAGCAGTTTTACAAAACCATTTCTCTTGCAGCACTGGGTCTGCCCAGCTCAGCACTGCCTGTGGGAACCTGACCTTCCGAGCAGCTCAAAGACTGAAAAGGGGGAGCAGCTTGATAATGTCCCTGCCCCCTGAAGCCCCCCTGAAACAGCCATGGAGATCACCAAATGCTCCTGCCTGCTCAGACACAGCTCTGTCTCAGCTCACATCCATCTTGTGTTCATAAGGGCTATAAATACATCTTGTATTCTATACAAATAAGACTTGCATTGAAAATATTTATACATTGCATCCACTCGCACAGTCTTTTGGATTCCAGCCTTGACAACAGTAAAAAACTATCATTACTCCATCACATGGAGGGGAGAAAATTCTAGTGTGAGAGTTAGTTTATCTTCTAGGGAATTTGAGGAAATTGCTTCTGCAAAGACTGCAGCACTGGCATCTAACCCTGGCCCTTTAAGGAGATGTCCTCTAAACGAAGGCAAAGTTTGCTGGGTTTTATGCTGTTGCACTTTTAGACTGTTCAAAACTCTCCCAGGAATCCTTTTAATATTCCCATCAAATTGAAGTATGAGTTATGTAATTATAATTAGAGCACCATACTCTTGATAACATTCACTTCATTTCTTTACAGGCTGTTTACTTCCTAACTTGTACCTAGAAGAAATCTTAAAAAATCCAAGCAAATTCCCCTCTCCTCCATTAAAACATGAACCAAAACAAACAGCTAATTGTTCAGAACTTATCGGCGCAGTTCTTGCAGTAGCTGTGTTTGCACAGAGCTGCTTCCGCAGTAACTGCGACCTGATGGGAAGGTTTGTCCCGGGACTTTTCCTACGTGAAGTGTCAGTGGCACCCCTGTGGCAAGAGGAGCTGAAAGCTGTAAGGAAATGGGGCATGATTCTCTCTTTCTCTAAAAGAAGGACACATGAAATCGGGCAAGGGCTGGATGTAGCAGCCTCCTTACACCTCAGCTGCCTTCTCGGGTATGTCACTAAACGTCTGAAAAATTAAAATCTCTGGCTCCTGCGCTGGCCATGCCCAGCCATGGGCATCTGGCCACTCGGTGGGGACACTGTCCTGTCCTGCCTGTGGCCCCGGGGACTCCCAGACAGGAGCTATGGGGAGGCCAGCAAAGACCATGAGCCACAGCCAGGCTCCTCTGGGCATAACTGGTCAGGATGGGTGATAATGGGCATAAACACACAGGAGGGAGATTCAGAGCGATTGTAAAGAAAAACTAAATTATTGATAAATAAATAAATAAATAAATAAACTCTTATTTATTGAATAATAAAAGTTATTTATTGAAATAAATGCCTGGGCAGCCTGTTCCTACCCATTCCAGTTTAATTTTGGAAGCAGAAATTACACAGGTTAAGCTTTGTATGATGAGGTTTGGCATCTGTTAGAGCCAAGTAAAAGCATCTCCAAGTACTTTCCCTTGCTTCACTTTATTCTGGCATCCTGGTACTAGATTGTGCTGCCATATGTAATTACTGAGCAGCAGTATCTGCAGTGTAATCCGCAGAATTTAAATGCTGCAGATGACTGGAAAGCACAGGTTTTGCTTCATTCTAGGGGAGTTCACACATGTATTCATCCTTCATGGAAGCATGGGGTGACTGAGTGTGATGAGCCCTCTGGACACCAACCCCAAACATCAGCACCTCATGCATTCGCAGTGATTTTAGCCCAGCTCTGTTTGGGCTGGCTGCCCGCCCACCTCTGAGAAATGCCCCTGTTTCGTCCACGCTGGTTGCTGAAGGTCAGTGAAGGTTGGGCTTTTACATGTTCATGGGCCTTTCCTAGACAGGCATGCTCTCTGCAGCTCTCCTCCCTCCTTGCTTTCCCCTCCCTCCCCATTTTTCTCTCCTCGCCTTGCCTGTCTGGCTGGGATAGCAGGAACGGTTCTCCTCCGAGCTGGCACCTCGGCTGCTGGCAGCCGCCCTCAGACCTGCTGTGAGTCAGCCCCGCTCTCTCCTCCAGTGGACTTATATGGGTGGGAGACAAGGCTGCCAGCCCACGGGGCGCACGCCAGCTCAGGCTGCGGGCAGGGGGACGTGAGCCTGGTCAAAAGCAATCTGTACGTGCTGCTAAAAGACAAGATGGGTTCATGGCTAAGGAACGGCACTGCCCTTTCAGCCAGAGTGGGAAGGAGGTGCTCGCAGCCAGACTCTGGCAGGCACAGATGGAGCAGACCTTTTGTTTTGGCACATCCAGTTACTGGATCCCACAGCAGCGCACGGTGCATCCTCCAGACTTGGTGCTGGCTGAAAATGGAGGCTCCATCCCCTTCCCTGTGCACATGGTCAGCTGGGCAGGGGCCAGGTTTGGCTGGTCCCCCCGGTGCCACGATCTGTTCCTCCCCTGCGCTCTGCTGGCACCGACAGACCTGATGCCAAACTCTGACAGACTCATCCTCTGCAGAGGGACCCTTGGGCACCTTTGCCCATCCTCAGAGCACGCTGCCCAACAGCCACATGATGATTTTAAAATTAAAAATTTTTAACTGCACTTATTACTCTGAGGTTTTAAAATTATGTTTGTTGAGAACACTTTTGTCCTCACTTCACACACGTTCAGACGACTTGTGCACGTCTTTGCCAATAGCTACAACACTCAATCTAAACAACCCCTCGTATGTAAACAAAATACGAACTAAATGTAACGGGCCAGTATAAACCCATAGGATTATGAATCCCACTGTGGCCGAGCTGGGTCCTGCGCGGTGCCAGAGCCCTCATCTCGGTCCCCATCTCCTGCCCTTTTCCAGCCAGTCAGGAACAGCATGATAAATGTGTTCTTAACCTTTGCAAGGGAGGCGAGAGCACGGGGACTGCTGTTTGCATTTCAGAGCTGGAACCCACACCGTCCGCAGAGAAGGGAGAAAATAGAGGCGCAGTACGACCATTTGGCATATAAACCTTTTTCATAGCAAATGAAAAGATTGTTAACATTCTGCTAGCTTGCTTGAAACTGAATAATATTATTATGAGTAATATTATTAAGGCTCAGATAGCGTGTGTCACCCAAAGATAACAGAGTCCTGCTCAAAGTGCTCCAGAAAAGTGAGGCAGCCTTCTGCTGGCTGCAGAAAGCAGCCGAATCCCCAGCCAGGGTCACAGGATGTGCCCGCAGCCCTTCCTGGGGCAACGGCACCAAAAGCCAGGTTTGAGTGGCTGGGACAGGGCTTGGACACGGGGATTCCTCACTGACCTCTGCCACCGACCCCAACCCCGCTACAGCATCCTGCCAGGCATCCTCAAATGGGACCATTCCAAACATGACCATAGAATCCCAGGCTGGTTTGGGTGGGCAGGGACCTTTCAGAGTCAACCAGTCCAACCCCCTGCAGGGAGCAGGGCCATCTGCAACCAGAGCAGGGTGCTCAGAGCCCCGGCCAACCTCCCCTG
>JANIJG010002876.1:53430-79585 GCA_024611175.1 Megaceryle torquata | reverse complement strand
AAAGCAAAACCATTTGAAGGCCATATTGTTTACCACAAAATACAAGTTGAGCAAATAGCGTGAATATTGCTGTGGTTAGTGCACTAGCTAAGCTGCATAGTTCCCAGGCTTTAATTTCACAGAAAGGCCAGGCAGTGTAAACTTCCAGATTTCCTTTACTTTCATGTTCTTTAATTTAAAGAAAAAGATTCTTTATTTTCTAAACAAAGAATTACCAGATTTTTTTTTTTATTATTATTATTATTTCTGTCATGATCCACAATGCCATAACAAATTAATTTCTCATCCCAAAACTATGGGCAAACATCAACAATGCTATATTCTATTCTAGGAATGCTTATTGTCTTCAAATAATTTTGAACAGATCAGTCAAAAACGGTATGTCAACCCACATTGTCTGTGCCAGCTGTTGAATGACTCCTTAGAAAACCATCATTTGTTTCTAAATGATATATTCTAATCAGTGGATACGGCTGGTGCTGATGAACTGATCATTATCTATGACCTGTATACACTGTAGCTCTCTCTCCTAACAGCCCTTTTATTTTCTGTTTGTTTGTTTTGAAGAAATATGTTCCAGTGCATGTTCACTTCATAGACATCTCACTGTTATTTTCAGAGGTAGTTCATAGAATCAAAAGCATGGAATAGAACTATTTCACTGCCCAAGGTGAAGGTCAGCTGTACTGAGGCAATATATGTAAATGTTAACATTTTTTTTTAAGATCCTTAGATCTTTAAAGGTAAAGATCATACAATTACCTTGCTTTGTGCACATCCCAGGATGGCAATTACCTTTTTAGGAAATGTGGTATGACTGGCATTCAACATCATCGACTATAATTGATAGATCCTTTTCTACAGAACCAATACCTAGCCAGCTTTTCTTCACCCTTTCAGTATTTGGTTCATTACATCTGATTAATTTGACCATTTAGACTTGTTTCTCTAGAGTTTTATCTATTTTTCATATTATTTCTGAGGTCTGTCAAGATAATTTTCAGTACCATCCCTGACCTCAAGACATTTATGCAATTCATTACACCTTATTTAATCTGCAAGTGTAATAAACAAAATATTTTTCCCAAAATGTAAATAATTTAATTAATAATACTGAGCTAACAACAGGCTGTATTTAAGTCCACTTGGTATTTTGCCTTCCAAACTATTGTATTTTGGTCATTCTGATGAAACAGTGGGAGCCTGTCACCCCGGAAATGGGTTTTGAAGCTCTAGGTCAGACTCCGTCCTCAGAATAATATCCTTTAAATAAATAAAATAAAAAGAAAGGAGTAGAATCCCATAAACTTTTCTACTTCTACCTTACTTAATCACTTTTATTAATGTCCTCATGTTACAACCAATAAAGAGTTAATAAGATTTATATACATGGTATTAAATTCACTGCCTATGAAATAAATTTACCTTGCATATGCACCCACTTCTAATCTCACAATAAATGCGTGAACAGCAGCCTTCAACAGTCAAGAGACAGGAACAGACAGACGGTTGTCACTTCTTGTGGGTCTTCTGCTGCTTCTGCAGCAACTAAAAAAATACTGCCTGCTCAGTTCATTGTTTGAAGCTGGGATGGCTGCCATTAGAGAGTGAGACATTATGTTCTTTCTTAGTGTGCATGGGGGGAGCATGTGCTTGAATATAAAATCCCATGGAAATCATAGAATCATAAAGTGGTAGGGGTTGAAAGGAACCTCTGGAGATCATCGAGTCCGACTCCCCTGCCAACAGAGGAACACCTAGGAGGAACACCTAGGGCATGCAACACAGAAACAGATCTGGCTGGGTCTTGAAAGTCTCTGGAGAAGGAGACTCCACAACCTCCCTGGACAACCTTTCCAGTGCTCTGTCACTCTCACAGTGAAGGAGCTTTTCCTCATGTTGAGATGGAATGTCCTGTGTTTCACCTTGCTACTGTTACCTCTCATCCGATCACAGGGCACAACTGAAAAGAGACTGGCCCCTTCTACTTGACAACCACCCTTCGGATACATGTAAACATTAATAAGATCACCTCTCAGTCTTCTCTTTTCCAGGGTAAACAGCCCCAGGGGTCTCAGCCTTTCCTTGTAAGAGAGATGTTCCAGTCCTTTCATCATTTTTGTAGCTCTCTGTTGGATTCTCTCTAGCATTTCCTTGTCCCTCTTGAACTGTGGGGACCAGAACTGAACACATACTCCAAACGTGGTCTCACTTGTGCAGAGTAGAGAGGGAGGAGAACCTCTGTTGACCTGCTGGCCACACTCCTTTATTCACCCCAGGATACTGTTGGGTTTCCTGGCCACAAGGGCACACTGCTGTTCCATGGAGAACTTGTCCACCAGGATGCCAAGGTCCCTCTCCCTGTGGCTGCTTTCCAGCAGGTCTACACCCAACCTGTACTGGTAAATGGTGGTGTTCCTTCCCAGGCGTAGGACTCTACACTTACCCTTGTTGAATAACATAAGCATCAGCTATTGATGCATATATTTTATATAATGTACCCAAAATCTTACATTTTATATACCTATATTTCACAGGGGAAAAACCTCAGAAGTGTTACAGTAAAAATAGATTTTGTATATGTAATTTATTAGTATAATAGTAGTCAGTCAATAGCATGGATTCACAAAGACATTTATAGTCAGTTTTGAATTCTTTGGAAACTAGATGCCTTTCTAGTGAGCTTTTAAAACTTCCCGGGGGCTTTCACAATAGGAGCTGGTAAAGTTTTATGGAATGCTGTACTTCTGTGTACAGTGAATATGACGAGAATCACTCTACCCTGTACAACAGGGTAGAAATTAACGGAATAGTTTTGAATGAGCTACCCATAAACATTTGCTGCATTTATTTTACACAATAACATTTTACTCAGCACAAACTACACATTTGAAAGCACATGAGGTCTATATGTGTTATGGAGTTACAGCACATGCTCAGGGAAATTGAAGCATTATTTTGTAAGTCTTCTTGACTTGAAGGTTTTGAACCCACATTTCCCAAATGCCTCATCCAATTATTTTGATGATAGCAATCTCTAATTTCTGAGGAAAACAAGGTGCTGTGAAGCCATGCATGCTAAATTCAGGGACCTGGATAAAGAAGAAGTAGGAGACAAATTCTGTCTTAATAGTTATAATACTTTTGTAGGAAGAGTCCCAGAATTCCAGTCTTCTGTTATTTCTGTTATGTATCTCAGCCATTTTAAGACAAAAAGATTTGAATTAGGTGCTTGGAATCCCAAATCTAATCTACCACATCTGAGACCAGAGTGATTTTCAGTCTTCTCCTGATGCATGAATATTTGAAATCCCAGTTTTGAAGGGGTAGTGAAAAACATGTTATGGTGGAAGGCAATGTTCCTAATTTCCAGAGAAAAGTTATTTTTGAGAGGTGTTTTTTTTAACTTTTGATTGCTTTTCTCAAATCAAGATTTTGAAAAACGTTATTATCATAGCTCTCAGATATGAAAATTGCCAGAATCTTACTGAATGTACTGCAATTACAGTCTAATAGTCATCCTGTGACCTAGATATGTGTAAAACTTTACTTGAGTTATATTTTAATTTCCACTGTTTTTATATAAAGTTAATTCTTGAAAACTTTGGAACAGCCATTGTTATCCTCAGGCAGTTGCAGTTTAAGTTTGCATAGCATATATTTCATAGCTATACCTTGGTTATACATCACTGGTAAACAGGAAGCTCTGCTTCCTCTGGAAACATCCTTTTACTATTAGTGTCAAATCATAAATTACAGCTATTAATGAACAATACTGTTCACCAGCACTTAACAGTTGGTTAGGCCAGCAACACCCCTTTCTGACCTTGTATCTCAGTAGAGTTTTAGATCGCTGCTTGAAGGTAAGCAATAGAGCCATAGATCTACTACTTTCTACTCAAGCAGTAAAAGTTTCTTCGTCATTGTATAGAAGCTGGTTGGTGCTAGGACAGTGAAGTAGCAAGAGTTTGGCTTAGAAATTGAAGGCATTGAGACATGTTTTTCAAAAACTAGCCAAAGAAAGCAACATTTGCACTAACAGTGAATGAAGTAGGATTACAGAAATGTCATTCCAAGTTATCTCATTCAGTACAGCTAAGCACTTTCCACTTCTAATGGGAGAAGTTTTATCACTGTTTACAATAGTTTCTTCCTTTTACTCTTCTTCTTCTTATAGTAAAAATTCAGGACTTAAGAAACTGTGATATGATTTTCAGTGTTGTATGCAAGCTGGCTCACAGTGATGAAATGCAGAATAGAGCACAAAGAGATGCTGTGATGTTACCTGTACCCATCATTGTTGTAGGAAAGTAAAATAAAATTGAGGACTCCCTCTCCTGAAATAATTACTATCTTTCAGCCACTGTGTTGGGTAGTGTCATGTGGCATAACAAGTTGTCATGTAGACATAATAAATTTAGTCTTGAAGTTTAGTCTTGAAGTTTTCTCCCTCCAACTTAATAAACTGCAAAGGTATATATTACAATTATACATCACCAATGCTTGAATCATTTACAAACCGATTTAATTATGATAATCCTTGCAGAAATTGTTCTGCTTTTAATTATTATACATAAATTGCTGCGTCTGAATGGTAAAGCTGACATCCTTTGTACATGCATTTGTCTTCAGGTCTTTGTTACTCTTCTACAAACAGTAAATTCATCATATGGATTCTTTTGTCTTTATAGAGCAGTAGCTTGCCTGTGAAATCACATACAGATGCTGAATTGATGCTACTTGAATGCTTTTATTTTATATATGACCCTCTTTCTTACAGTGGGCTGATATCTTAAAATAATTTTCTCATCATACAGAAATAGGTAGAATTGTGAACTTCTAAAGCTTTTTTATTATTATGTTTGGAAACACAACATTGTTTACAATTCCTGCATTTTCAAGGGGAAGTAGTGACTCTTTCCAGTTTATTTATAGCATTAGAATGTGTGAAATTTTCTTCCATTGGAAACAAACAGGTTTGAGACAGGCATTGGCAAAATTATTCTGTATTTCAAACCTCATTGAGGAGCAGGGTGTCAGTGTGCAGTGAGGGCTGATTCCCCGCCATGCAGTAGGAAGCCAGTCCCCAAGCCAGCCCATGCCCTCACCCAGGGAGTGCAGTTCTACAGGCTTTCAGCATGGGGAGTGTTTATGGAGTCTGTTGATAGCTCCTGACACAGCAGTGGTGATCCAGAGCCAGGGTCCATCCAAGGGCAAAAGCCAGGAGCACAAGTAGATGATGCCAGAGGCAGGGCTGGAAAAAGTGTATGTATGTGGGGTCCATGCTGAAACATGTTACCTCCAGTATTGATACACCATCCAGGTGGTTTTTGCACGTTGTTTATATTTACACCATCCAGGAGGAAGGGCCAAAGGTGGCACTGGAGACCTGCACTCCTACAGTCTCCCTGGGACAGGAACTGATAGCCTCAGGACAAGCTGAAATAGGGCCCTGAGCCAATGGGTGGAGGCCCCAAGGGAGGCTGGGCAGAGACAGCTAGACCCAGTAGTGCTCCCAGGGTTCGACAGCAGGTTATCAAAATCTGGTTTGAACAAGTGTAAATGGCTTGTCAGCCAGCCTGTGAAAGAGAAAGGACAAATGAAAAACTTATTTCTCCCTTTTCACAACTCTGAAGGTAAAAAGTGAGCTCATATAGTATGAAGTCTAGTGTAAAAGACAGACCACTTTCCTAACATTAAATATGGCAGGGTAGGGTAAGTATCAAATTAGAAACAGGTAATTCTCTAAGGGTCTAAGATTGCATTGCATTAGTAAGATTGTGTTACAAGTATAAACTATGGAAAAAGGGAAATGTATAGCCTACTGTATATAACATAGAAGAAAACCATGTAAACATAATCTTAGTGATGGTGAGGAGTTTTATTATCCTGCATGAAAACATTATTGTCAGAATATCCACAGTGGAGCTTCATCCTCCACCTCTTTCTGAACTTCATTTATAGGAAAGATACCTGTCTCATTAGTGAATCAGATAGCAGATATTAGAGAATTTCTGAAATTAAATCATTCTTCTAATGGGTATTGATAGTCAAAGTACCTAGAATCTTCTGTCAATGTTTGAGGATTATCACGCTTATTTTATCAAGTATCTATTCAGCAAATTTCAGGAAGATTGAATTTTTCAAGAAGTGCTTTTATCCTAACAAACTCAAAATTAGAGCTCTTCTCTTACTTTAAGTTACATCTTGCAAATTTTATTTTTCAAACATATTATGTTGTTATGTAACTGCTTATCTTCACTAAGTAGAAAATGGGAGAAATTTACTCATATATGAAACGACAGTATTCCAGATTTTCTACTGTTGGCTTTTCTGCAAATAGCTAGTCTTTGAAAAATTGTCATTTGCAGAAAAGGAGTTTAAATTCCACAAACACATATAGTGAATATGCTTCACAGAGCAAGGTTATTACTATACCACTATTGTAAATATTTCAGGAGCTCATTTAATTGCCTGAAGACACAGCCAGTTATAATTATCCAATAAAATTATATTTGGAGTATTCAAACGTTACTGTGTCCGTTTTGGCAGAGATGGAATCTCAGAGGAAGGCTACCCATCCCCAAGAAGCAAAGATACAGAGTGGTTGATGACGCCTTGCAAGAACAGATAGTTCAGGTTAGATATCTCACATGTCAAAGCCATTCCATAATAAGATGAGTACTGGTTACCTATGCACATGGATTTGGAAGGAAAACTTTTCTTCCCTTTTGGAAGGACAGAGTTTCAAAGCCACACTAAAGATCTTTGAATTTTTCCTCTTCATCTAACTTTAGGTACTTAAGACTATGAAAAGGGTTAAAGGTTTTATTTATCTTCTATGCTGCTAATTTGTCTCCCTTTAGAAACTAAATAATGATACAACCATTTTCCCACTAGCTTTCTTTAAACATCTAGTATTGTCTGTAACTTTGCTATTTTTTTTAGGTTTTCTTTCCAGAAAAGGAAATTATAGTTTCAAAATGTCCATTAACCCATTGTCCTAATTAGCAACAAAAGAACACAATTCTTTGTATTTTACTAGATCTGTAGTTTCATTAAGTATTTCAGTCCAGTTTGGTTCCATGTGTTTTGTTGCAAAAACCTTTTATTCAGTAACATATCCTTATTTCTTTGTGATCATGAGTTGTGAACTATTAAAGGGGCAGCATCTACTTGTACTAACAATACTAGATTGTTTTAAACCTAGCCTGGTGTATTTCTTTATCTCATGTAAAAGTTTCTAGGAATTAACAGGAACTCTTGCCCATCCATTGTTATTTTACCCTGAGAGTAAATAACTTACTGAACACTCTTCAAGGCTTTCCTTTCCTGTCCTTTTGGCACAAGCACTTCTGATTCACTGAGACAGCCCTGGTGAATTAGCTGGAACTGAGAGATACACCCTGCTGATCTGGATCCTGCAAGATGCCATTGGAAAGCCACTGTCATATCCCTTTTTTTATGTCTCTCCTCAAGTTGTACTTTCTCTTCTTAGCTGCAGCAGTTCCCCAAAGTATGTGTCAGATAGTTTTCAGCTATGTAACTATTTTAATCTATGGTTCAGAGGGACAAGATGTTCAACTGTTTCTTCAATAGAGAATTCTCAAGCATATGATGTGTTATATTTCAGGTATCTGCAATCTGCTGCAATTTATTTGTCTCTTAATAGAAAAAGCACTATCCAGAAATCTTTTCCATTACATACGACACAGAAAAAAAGTCACTTACTAAAATAATTAGGAAAACATTAAGCTATGTAAACAGTGTGAAAATATGAATGTTTGCTAGTCCATCACATTAAGTGCAAATGCCATTGTTGACATCACTGTTTTTACACAAGACTGGGAAAATAAATATTGAGGCAGTCATCAGTATTCTTCCAGTTTTAAAAGATTTCTTCCTTGTGGAATCCCTTAACTACTTTATATGTTTAAGTGATGCATGTTTATTAGTGGAAACTTTGGGGAATGGTAGGTTATATTTTTATAGAGAGAGGTACATGGAATGATCTTAAATTTCTCCAGCCAGATTGCCATGTGCACTGTACCTTGCATGATGGATGGAGTCTTAAGTAGATTAAAATCTTAGCAATAAAAAGTATCTTTTAAAAAAGGCCATAATGAGTGCCAGGTTTAATGGGAAATGTGATGATGTAGTTGGTTGGAAACCTCTCCAAATAAATCTGCCGAGTTCCTATTCAGAGTCTGCTCTTCAGGACAGGTGGCATATTGGCTTTTGGTTATTGTGTCACCATGCCTTCAACTTTACTGCTTTTTTAAATCATCTCATTTTGGTTTTTTGTCATGACAGTCACAACTTTTTTGAAGTTAGGAATGCTGCTTAGTGTGAAGAACAGGGGTGATTTGCATAGGAAAGCCAGGACCTTATTTCTTTCATGGTTTTTATGACTGGTTTCTCATGAGTTCTTCAAAACTTGAGTGCTGAATCTTTTTGTTTTCTGGGACCGTGGAAAGGACTACTCTTATGGAATTTTGTCTTTGAAATAGGGTTTTTTTTTCCCTCTAGCTAACATTTTAAGTCTTGTTAGAGCTCGCTTTCTGTTCTGGGACAGTAACATAGCAGATCATGACAATCATTCTATTATGGAATCATACTGATCTTACTTTTACTTTAATTCTACTTTTTTACTTGCAATTTAAGAATTTCAAGCAATCTTTTTCAAGTTCTTTGTGTTCTGGATGTAAGAAATATACTTGCTAATAGTATACTAATATTTTGTATTTCCCTTTACTCTTTGTGAGATCTCATAACATGCTGCTGAGGGATTTGTAAAAAAACCTGCCATGTAGAAAGAGATTGCTACTGAACAGATGACTTTGTTTGTTTCTTATGTGTTCAGGTGATGTTTCTTTGGAATTTTTTACCTGTTCATAATTTACTAGGGACACTTTTGTGCCTTATTCCACAATATTGACACCGAGAAAGAAACTCAATGTGTACACCATTTAGGACTTGTCAAGAAGGGAAATTGAAAACATATTTTTACTACCATGTAAAGGCTTTTCTGCCCCATGAAAGCACACAGACTTAAGTGAAGAGCTAGTTTTTTTTGTTGGTGGTGGTTGTTTGTTTGGTTTTTTTTAAAGCAGACTGATCTTGCTAGCTAACACAGCACACACCACAGAACAGTCACAAAGTATTTTGCAGGCTTCACAGGATCCTGCAGTTTCTGTGGGTTTCGTTGTTGTTGTTGTTGTTTGTTTTATTTTGTGTGTGTGTGTGTGGTTTTGTGTGTGTGTGTGCTTTTTGTGTTTTGTGGGGTTTTTTTTGTTTATTTGTTTGTTTGGGGTTTTTTTGTGTGTGTGTTGGGTGGTTTTTCTTTGTTTGTTTGTTTGGGTTTTTGTTTCTTAGTTTTGTTTTGTTTTGGTTTGGTTTGGATTGGTTTGGTTTTTTCCCTAAGGGGATATGGTAGAGGAAAATAGTGAAGTAGTTTTGAATATGTGTAAAATCACATTCTTCAAAGTTAGAAAGGCAGCATGGGAATAAAAATGATTTTCAGATAATTAAGTAATGGAAGCTAGCTAGCATTTACAGGATAACTGAGAATCAACTCCTTAAAGTTAATGTAAGGGACTGAGCCAATGGCAGATTTCTTAATTCAATTAAGTTTAATTCAACTTTTGGGAAAGGCCCAAAATGAGCATAAGTAAAATTAGGAAATGAGAATTTTTTCTTTCCACTTTCCTGCCTTATCAGGAATTGCCTTACTATTGTTAATTTAAACTGTGCTGAGCTGTTCTGGGAAGCATGTGTGTATGCATATGCATTTTCTGCACAGTAAGTATTTATGACAATTTAAGAAAAAAGCATTCTTGGCATTTCCCCAAAAAACGTTAGTGTTGAGATACAGATGTATTTTTATTTCTCTCTCAACTGGAAAATGGTATGCTTGGCGATTGAGATGCTGGAGACTTTCTATGTCATTTTTGTGTCAAGAAATGACACCTTCTACGTTTTTAAAAAAATGTTAATATGCCCAGTTAAAATTTGTGTGTAACATATTTATCTAGGAATATTCAACATGCCTTTAGTGTTCTGGTTCCTGCAAAGAACCCACTACTGAAAAAAATCTGAAGTTGTTAATATTGCTTAAAGATGAAAACTATTTCAGTTCTTGTTATCACATAAAGAAAAAGCAAATGATAATTCCTGTTTCTAAAGATTTTGATAGTCTCCTGTTCACCCATGAACTCTAGCAGTCTTATAGACAAAGAGTATGTAAAAGAGGCTAACACTGATGCAACTTAAAAAGAAGCAGTTTTTTGTAGTTTAGAGCTACCATACATTATTTCAGCTTTTTGATGGAGGTTGTTCTGTAGATGTAAGCATTTTATCTGCCTGTTGCTTAAAGAACAGCAGACTTGTTCTACTAATTAAAATCAGAATTTCTTAATGTTATTTAAAAGAATTACAGCTAGGTGACTAGTAAAATAGTCCCTTCCTTAAAAAATTAATTGGTGAAAAAAGGCTCTTTCTGGTTCATGAGATACCACACTCCAGTTAATTCTGAGTTTTCAGTATTATGCCTTTTCTATTGTTTTTCAGTTTAAAACCTAACTGAGTATGTTACAGCACCTAGGCCTCAGACGTGCTCATTGCAACAGTGAAGGCATCTTCTGTGGAGTTGTGGGATTCCCCTTGGGATGTTCCATTTTTATTATCTTCTCACTCCCTCACTTTCTTTTTACAATCATTTTCACTAGGGTGACATTTTTTTGGAATAGTTGACTGCTCAGGCATTTACCTGGAGCAGGGGACATGAGATGTTAAGTATCTGTTTTGAATCAGTCATATGAACAATGTGAGGCAGATTTTCCAAACTCCCAGACAACTTCCAAAACCATAAACCACTAGCTCTACTATACTGATCTTGAACTCTTTCAATTTCCTTTGTTTGAGCTTTTGATTTTTAAAGGGAAGAAAAGACCAGAAAAACTTCTCCTCCTGCAGAAAAGGGAATGGAAACAAAAGAGAAGAGTTGGAAAACTCTAAGGAGAGCCCATGTAAGATTTGATTTGTTGCTCATATTGCTGCAAAGAGGCAATGGCTGCTTCTGGGAGCCCCCCTCCCTTTTTTCCCCCCTACAAGGAGTGAGTGTTTTCTGGCATCTGAAAGACAGTAGCAGACTTTACTTTCTAGGGATTTACCACAGGCAGTGTAGGCAAGAGCCAATTTTGCTTATGCCTTTAAGCTAGACCTGAATCTCTGAGAATAAATGTACAAGAGATCCTTTCTATAATGTTGCAATAAATATGGTTCTCCTTGTTGGTGACTTAAATGAATGATATATGTGTAGACCAAAAGAAGGATTTAGTTGACTAAACTGTTTCTTATTGATAGTCTTGTATTTACGGAGGTTTTCTTTGATAACGTCAAGCTTTATATCTAATACAAAAATATGTATAAATAAGTATGAATACATACATATAGGCAAATGCATGTATGTATGTACATACTTTCATTTCTTTCACAGTATTCACAAATATCTTCTCATATATGTTCAAAAAAGATGCTTTTGGATCTGCTTTCACAGTCAGAATCTATTTAGTGAATCTGTAATTGCATAGTAATATCCTGTGGTTCTTTGGGCAGTAATTGTTAGGCTAACACAGAGCCAGGAGCTGACTCTAGCTAGTACCCTGAAGGCTAAACATATCAGCTTCAGGATTTCCTGCAATATTAGTTAGTGCAGTGACTGAGAAATGAGATTTTGATTTCAGAAAGCTTGACTCAGTTCTGCAGTAAAATGTGGCATAACACTTTGTGATATCTACTCACTGTGCCCCATGAACATTAAACTTCATTTCTACCTTCTAAAATTCTAGGGATCTGTACTGTGTATAACTGCCAGTAGTCATGGTACTTAGTTAAATTTTAAACCTAACAAAAAATGTTAGCATTGCACATAATTTAATTCACAGAAATCCAAGATATTTAATATTTTAATTTCTACATCAATAAGCAATTTTTTGCCTGACTTTTCTGAATTTACATGTGGTTGTAGGTAAACGAGAGTGTTACACCTGTGATGCTAAAAAGCTACTTTATTCACAGACAATGAATGATCAAGCATATTAAAGTTTTTGTGTTTTGTTTCTCTGATTATAAATATTTTAATAAAAGATATCACAAACTGTTGTTGCCAAACTGTATTCTCTCACCCTCAACTTTAATCAAGTCATAATCATGAATACAGTAGGTATGCACTTGTTTCTCAAATGTTTTTGCATAAAATGCTATAATGAATATAGATAGACTAGATGGAGGAGTGGGCCACCCTTTTAGCCTGTTGAAATGAGAGATGTTAGTTCTATAAACCATTCTAGAACAAAGCTGATAATCATCATGATTAGATGACACCCTTTTACTTATATGGGGAATTAACAGAATGCTTAGTCCTTGATTTCACCAGCTCCTCATACTACTTAATCCCCAGAGGACGCAAATAATGGAAATGCATAACTTTCAAGTGAAGGCTGAGCTGCAACCTGTGATCCATCTCCCTGCCACCCTAATAACATTCACTTCTGATTTAGTGCTTTGAATATGTTAGTTTGATCTTGCTTGTGGGATTTCAGCTCATCTAAAAGGAAGTTATAGGAGCCTCTGCTGGTTCCTCTGGTGCACTGTTATGTTTCCCCTTTCACTGTTCCTAAGAAAATGACCAGATTTGTTTTCACTTAATTGTGCTCAATTAATTAATTAATTGAATCTTGTGTTCAATCTGCGAAATTAATAAATGGAAGCAAAACTAAAAAAGGCATTATTTTCTGTTGGGGGGAGGAAATAGATGCTATGATAAAAGCAAAAACTAGCAGTTATTTTGAAGGTTTAGTGAAAGATTACACTTTTTTTCATAGAATAAATTGATCAAAGTTGTTTCATTCAAGAGATCTGTTAGAAAGTTTTAACAGGGACACAATGTGTAGACAATATTGGAATTTAAGCTCTGGAGTTAAATGTACGGTGTGCATGCATTTATTTTATGGTTATTTTAGTTTTGGGGTTTGTTTTTGTTTGGCTTTGGGGCTTTTTTTGTGTTTTTTTTATGGGGTTTTTTTGGTTGGTTAGTTGGCTGATTGTTGGGCTTTTTTTTTGTGCTTTGTTTTGTTTTGAGGAAAAGTAGGTTATTTTGGTGCATTAAATTGCTCACAAACACTGTATTCAACTTTTCCACAATGTCAGTATTATGAATTGTTACTTCAAGTTTGTTTCAGCACCAATGTAAAATCAGTCTTTCTTTTTTCTTTTTGGTACTCTGGGAAGCAGACACGGAAAGACAGAAGATGAAAGCTCCTATTCCCAACTTGATTCTCTTGTATGCTACTCTAACTCAGAGCTTGAAGGTTGTGACCAAAAGGGGATCAGGTAAGTAAACCTTTATCTTTCTGGTAACAATGTGATTTGGAAAGAAGTGCTTAATATTTGCAAATATTATATCTCTATACTAAGATGTTGTAATGGTAGTTTGGAACATAGTTAAGAGGATTTCAAATTCTGCAGCAAAAAAATCAGTAGCTTCTGTATATTTTTAGACTATATAGTCATATGAACTTGCTGAAAAAACAGAATGTTAAAATCAGATATGTAATGTGGAATCAATGTTACAATTCATCTGCTGAAGGAAAGTTATTCCTAGAGCTATTTAACTTCAAAGACTCTGTTGCAGTGAGTGTTGTTAACATGAGCTACTAGATTTACCTGTTTGCCTATATACTTAATGGTGAAGAGAATCTCAGAAATGAAGTTCGTGCAGTTTTGGTTTATGATAATGATTTTTGAAATACAACAAATAGATCAAGCACATTAAATTTAATAACCATGAAAAGTGAACAGTAAAATGTGTTTTTGTAAGGGCTATCTGATACATGGCTGAAGAGTTTAATTCAGGCAGTTTTTCAGAAACCAAGCAGAGGGTGACATGTTTACCTAACATACTTTCATACTCTTACTGTAGATGAATTATCTTCATAAGTAAATAAAGGGAAAAACAATACTGAGACAGTTGGGTGGTTTGGGGTTTATTTTTTGTCTGTCAACCTGAAATTGTAATTTTTCCCCTTTCGCTTTTCATTGGATAATGAAAAAAAAAATAGGATACTACTTCTGCAAACTATTTTTCTCTACAGCATTAAAGGGCACTAAATCCTTAATGGAAACCTTAATCTCATGTTGGTGGAATCTGTTAATTAGATTTGTTGTTACTAGTCATTTTCTTTTTGGCATCGGAGTGTTTTAGGCAGCTTTTGTTGTACTGTTCCAGAAGTCTGACTTTGATTTCTTTTTTGTATTTTATAAATCTGGTTCAAACTGGGGTTTGTTGGTAGTTGTAGTAAACTAGTGCTTAGGGAAGACACAGATCTTTGTAAACTTTGGGCAACATCTTAAATAATATCATGTCTTTTCAATGGATTATATTTGTAACAACATTGTGAAACTGATTATGTCTCAAGTGTTTTAGTGACTGGAAATGTAGATGGAGGGAAGGCAAACAAGAAATACCACTATAAAATGAGGTATTTCTCAAATGAGATTTGAAATTAAAATGTATTTTTCATTATTTAAAATTAAGAAAAAAAAAAAAAAAAAAAGAAGAAGAAAAGGAAAAGAAAAAGAGCAGCTGGAATATATGGTATGTGTGCCGAGCAAAGGAGTTGGTGATGGGTTGATGCGTTTGTAATATGATGCCGAAGCCTAGATAGATTTCCTAGATATCCTTTGAATGTGTCTAGGTGTGATTCTTATGTTTGATTAAGATTTAATATTTATAAGCTTTAAGTTGAGGCCTCCTAATTCAAATTCCGTATAGAAATTATTGATTATCGTAAAGTAACTTTTACAGCCATCTTTAATGGACTAAAAATATAGCCAGTCATCAGATACCTGTTGGTTGAATATGGCAATAATAAGAGCTTAGGTTATCTTTGTATTTTATTTAATCATTTTTGCCTACATCCTCTTCCTCTGATTAACTAGTGCAAGGAAAAGTGGTAAATACACACTTTAATTTGTGTTTGGGAGAGTAATATAATTGCTGACCAGCAAAAGAATAAGAATACAATAGTTTTCAAGGTGTACAGAATATGTTCTCATCCTGATACTGTAATAAAAAGGAAAAAATATAATTAGAATCTTTGGATCAAACCTTACTGTAAAATGGGGTTCTTGGTGTTTTCACGTGAGATCTGCTTATCTAGTATATAGTTTCAATTAGCTGTATTGAAGTAAGAGGGCTGTTTGTCATCCTGTATGTGCAAAGCAAACTGATTTACTAAAATCTCAGATTACGCTGCCTTTGGGTCATGTTGTTTAGTGACTTTAGACTTGAAGAACATCCACAGAAGTAGGTGGAATGTAATAACCTGTGTGATGCTGCTTGTTTTTTTTGTTTGATTATATTATTATTATTATTTGGTTTTGGTTTTGGTTTTTCCTGTGGTTTGGTTGGGCTTGGTTTTTCCCTCCTTTGGGTGCTCAGGAGGACGGTTCTGAAATCCTAAAGTGTTTCTACAAAGAAAAAAATATTTACTTTACAGAAGTTTTAGCAAAATGAGTTTCACTTATCTGTACTGTGAAAACAGAAATTATTTCTTAAAACTAATGCAACTTATATTTGGAAGGAGATAATAAAGAATCAGCATGGAAAATAGAACTTTAGTTTTATGTGAACATGTTAACCAGAGGCAGAGGATGGTGAGAACATGTTTTACATCTCTAGTCTGTTCTACTTGTGAGTTCACTTTGTCCTTGAAATATCAGTATTAAAGTAAAACTACTAGCAAAATAAAGATATTGCCATATTTTTATGCTTACGAGATGTTATAATGATAAATGTGGGGTAGTAGTATCCACCTTTTAGAGATATGTTGCTTTTATCTACTTCCTTCTCTGTTGTGAATTAAAGGAATACGTTGAAAGTAAAGATGTTGTTGCATAAATATACTAAATAGTTGTCCTAATTGTGACTTATTCCTTCTAATTGACTTTCACTGAAGTTATTTCAACCTAAAACCACAAATCTTCATCTATTTAACTTCAGTATTTTATGTTAAAAAAGGATCTATCCTTGGAAATATGTCTTTTCTATACTGTCAGTTGGATTTTTCCTGCTAGAATACTTCATCTGTCTTTTAAGTTTCTTATCAGCTGTTCTAAAAAGATAGTAATTAATAAAAGTATGAGTTTCTCCATCTGGTAGAATACATTTCCAACCACTTCTCTGATCTGTCGAGTACATGAAAACCTACCATCAGAAAGTCAGTGAGGATTCACAGCATGCTAAAACTGTGAAATAATTTGGAAGCTCAAATTCTGCTTTATTTCTAATCATGAATAACAATTCTGACCATCTATTTGGTTTCAGGACTGAAGTTATATAAAATAATTAGCCATATGTGT
This sequence comes from Megaceryle torquata, assembly GCA_024611175.1. Classification (NCBI taxonomy): domain Eukaryota; kingdom Metazoa; phylum Chordata; class Aves; order Coraciiformes; family Cerylidae; genus Megaceryle; species Megaceryle torquata. Next base: position 63,163 of record JANIJG010002876.1, on the reverse strand, counting down.
AAACAATTGGGATAAAATAGTATTCTTGACTTTATGTTGATTGAAAAGTGGGTTAAAAAACATTGGAAGAGAAAACTTAGTTGTACTGTGTTGGATTAAATGTCTGATCGTGACAGCTCTCATTATGCAAAGCACTTAAATGACATTACTTAGTCCTTGAATCTCTCTATTACTGTGTGCTATTAATCAGTTAAACATAATACTATAGAGTATATAGGGAAGAATATTTATGAAAAAATTATTACATTATCAAGAAAACATGCTTTAAATTAACTTGCTCTTAGCTTTGTGATGTACCAGTTTAACATATCATCTCTTATGTTTGATTCTAACAGAAGATATTTTTTTTCCAGTTAATATTTTGAATCTTTTATGTAATATAATGAATTTCAAATTACTCTTTAATACAGAATTGATTTATTTTACATTTAAAGCATGTAATAACTTTGTTTGTTATATCAGAATATCTGCATGAGCACTTCCAGTAACAATTCCATTAATAAATACAAATGATGGAAGAAATTTCTTCCTATATCCATGTAAGTAAAAACTACATTAGACTTAAGCACACCTAAACTTTTCCTGTCAACTATAGTTGAATGCACAACACCTACAAGCTGTACTGCTTTCTCAAGCAAGCAAGCAAATGTCTTTTGCCTTAAGCTTTACTGTTCCAGCCACTGACTTCAGAGTAGATGTAAGAGTTGTTAACTGGGTATTTCAGGTGTTCAGTGAAGTCCCCATGAACTTTTGGACAGGCTTCAGAACCTGCAACAGTAACTGTAAAGATGAACTTTCATATGGCACATAATGGATATCAGATGTGAATTGATAAATGGGAAGCTTGGGACTCTTGCACTGCTTCTTGGATTTTTGAAATAAAGCATCTCACTTAATGAAACAATTTTTCTGTTTGATAACCATTTCCTGCTTGGTGCAAAGGAAGAATAAATACTTAAAGCCTGAAAATGTTTGCTTGTTCAGCCTACATCACATGGTTTTACTGGAACTGGCTTACACTTCAAAAATGTAGGAAATAATGCCTGTTTTTAGCATGATGCCAAACTTCATATAAACGTGCTTACAAAGTGTGTAGATTTACTTTTTTGCAGTCCAATGAGTGTCAGTTGCTTAATGCAGTCCTTGATATTATTTTGAGAACTTCATGGTAATGCATTTAGAAATGTTTTCCTTTCAGTGATTTTTCCTGAATTTATAGTTTCTACTGTTTCATAGTTTGAACAAAATTGTAGGGGTATTTTTATAAAGCTGTGTGGTTTTACGTCCATAGAAACAGGTTTCTTAAAGTGTGTTCTTACCAGGTTGAATAGTATTTAATCACTTATGTGTGTGGTGAATAGAGTTTTTGCTTATGAATTCTTTAATATTTATCAAAGAGGAAGTAGGTTAGGAGAGAGCCTCATGCTGATTCATACAGATTTTTTCCCTATAACATGTACGTTAAATAAAATACTTGAACACTGCATTGCCATCTGGTGGTTTTTTCTAAGGATGCTGAATAGAAAAAGGAAAGAAAGCTTTTTTGTTAAAACCCAAATCTGTTAAAAAGAAGAATGGGGGGAAAGTATATATATAAAAAATTAATACATAAAGAATTATGACTTGATCAGTATAATTGGACAGTATTAGTGTAGGGGGTTTTTAGATATTCACATTGCCTAATTGCAATCTGGTGTCTCATATCAAAAAAAAGTGAGAGTTGTTATTACTATCTGTAGTTCTCTGCTTTTCTACAGATTATTATGCATTATGAGTTAATTAATTAACATTCTGTGTTCAGTTCTGCTGTTGTGAATGGAAATTTTCTTTTTTAGGTCAAATTTATTCTATGATGGAATAATTTAAGTGGAAGAACAGCCTTTCCGATGATGGGTTATTTAGATATGTATGAGATCCTTCACATCATTATGATGAGATTAAAGTCTATGGATGTATTGTGTCATGTATCAGAAGATTACTTCTCTTTTTAATGTCTAGTGTATCTGTGCCTTAGCAACTCTGAATGAATACAGATGGTTCTAGTTGTACTTGTATAGAAGATCAACATTACGAAAAAAGGAAGTAAAGAGCTTTGACATTGCAACATTGGTATTTCTGAATTTTAGTTTGTTTTGTAGGAGCAAAAGATGAGTTTACCTAGGTAAAAATAATGCAAGATCTTTGTTGTTGTTATTCTAAAACTAGGGAATTCTGAGGAACAGGCTGAAAATATATACTAAAATTCTCAAGTAGTTACGCTGTTTCACAATTCCATATTCTTCAGGAACAATAAGCAGACATTTTTCTAAATTATGTCCCTATATGAATTATTTCTTATGTAAAAATATTTTATCAAATAATATCATAGGTATAAAGGATATCTCTGCACAAACAAGACAGTTTAATTTTCAAAAATATTTCTTTTAACTGGAAAAGGAACATGTGATCTGTGCAATGTAGACCTTAACTTTAACAAAGCCAAGATTTTACATCTCATTACAAATGTCATAATAATAACTCAACAAATTAAAAAAAAAAAAATAAAAAAAATCTGTGGAATGAAAATTCTTCACCTGTGCTATATGTAAGGAATATATCTACAGAAGTCAAGGCACTTCAAGAACTCTTTTCACGTAGGAAGAGCTTCTGAATTTAGTTTTCTTGTTTGTTCCTACTAATGGAATTGTCACTATTTTACAGGAAAAAAAAATTAATATGTATCCAGAATGCAGTTTATGTGACAAAAATTTGTTGAGAAATTGCACACAAGTGCTGAGGCTTAGCAGAGGTCTAATACCCAGTATTTGAGTATTGGTAGGTTTGTTTATTTATTTATTTATTATAACCCTTCTTGGTGAGACTTAGTGTCCTAAGTACATAGTACTACATAAATCATCCTATTCTTCTTAGTGTCATTCCTTCTGTGCTGCCATTCTCTTTTTCATTATGCCTGTGTTTTGACTGCCTAAGTGTTTTGACAGGAATACCAGAAGAAAAAAGTTATTAGTTTCTTAATGTCATACTGGATCTGATAGGCACTGAATAGTAATCAGATGGTTCAAAAACATAATGAATCAACATATATCTGTCGTGCTTTTTCTTTTACAATTTAAAGGCAGAAGACTCACATACACAGTACTCCAAGTACACTGAGCTTGGAGCGATGCATTTACAGCAATTAAAGGATATGCTTCTTGTAAGCCATAGGAGTTTGTGTGTCAACTGATATTAATGGCCCCTAGCTGTTGTTTTCACTCTGTTGCAGAATGTTAGTTTTACATTATTAATTGATGAGGCTCATGGCTTGTTGAGTGGTTACACAGAACCTGAAATACTATTTAGAATCTATGTCAATCTGATGTACAAGATTAACTTCTATGAGCAAAGACATATGTATCTTTCTTATTGTATTGGGGCAACGGGAATATTTTTGCATTATGACCTAGTTAAGAAGTGAACCTTATTTCATACAAGGATTGTTTAAAAAAAAATCATTTTGAATTGGCATATAAATATACAGCCCTGTTTGTGGTTGTAGCTGTGGGACTGAATGGGTAAAACACCGTGGAACGTTTTTTTTGAGGGAGAAGAGAAAGAAAGATAAGGGGAAATATTTACAGTTAAAAATACAATGCAGATAAACAGAAATCTCTGTTGCCATTCTCAGGCAACATTTGATGTCCTGATCTATTCATTTGTTCGATATTGTTTCTATTAACACTATTATTTTTCTGCTTTTTATCCTAAGAATAAAATATGGTTTAGTTTCCCTTTTACATCTTATTTAGTCTAATTGAAAGACAGTTGTTCCTCCCCATTTTAATGGGTAGTAGAAATCAATAACTTTTATTTTTAATGTTAAAACCTCTTCATAGTTGAAGAATGAATTAACTGGGTGTATCCACTTGGATTTTGTCTAATTACTTTACAAGGTATACACCTTGTATAGTGTGTGTCAGATAGGGAGGGTGTTATTTGCTTTCTTATATGCACATTTCTTTTAAAGACAGAAAACCTTCAAAATGAGTACCCTTCAGTATATAGTAATGGGGTCAACTGAGATGAATGATTGCTTATGGCTGCTGGGAGGGAAGTCTGGATGATCTAGGGATGTAAAGACTGTGTAGATGCTCTGCCTCCTTCAATGCTTTTGCTCTCTGTCCTGAACTTTGTTTTCTATCTGACAGAACCATGAGGCCTCCTAGAATTAATATAGCTCACAGAAAAGTTTTACAGCTTGTATTTCTACATGTAGTGATCAGTGTCCTTGAGCACCTTAATTATACATCAAAAGTATAAATATCCCCATGCTGCAGCCAATTCTGGCAGAGCCAATTATGCCAGTTTTGATATGATTTTCGCTTTTTTACTTAATTTATGAAGAAAAAAAAGCCACCTTATTATTGTAAGGAGAAAAAGCATGACAGGAATACTGTAAGAAAGTAGGACTTAATTAATTTACTTAGTAAAATTTTGTACATTCAAGAAATTAGAGTGTTCTTTTAATATATGTTTTTGAACCTGGTGGTTTTTGTGGTGGTTTGTTTGGGGTTTTGTTGTTGGGGTTTTTTTGTTTGTTTGGGGTTTTTTTTGTTTGTTTGGTTTTTTGTTTTGTTTTGGTTTTGTTTTGTTTTGTTTTGTTTTGTTATGCCAACCATATATTGGAAGCATATATTTTCTTTTAAATAATTATTTAAAATATTTCATGTTTCTTTAGCTACATAATGTTGTATGTGTTGCATTTCTATGGAGTAATTTTCAACATACAGTTTTAATTTTAAAAACTCTGAAGAATAGTCTTGTTGGAAAGAATACCAGTTTTGTTAGTGAGCTTAAATAGGTGCTTGGCCAAGGGGATGTCTCTGCTCCAATGGTCTAAACTCTATTTTTTAAGCTAAGGACACTGTTCAGTATGTCAGATGAATAGCAATGATGAAGAATTTTTAGTGTGGGATGGTGGGGGCTATATTATAAAGAAAAAAAGAAACAGTTCTGTGCTCCTAGAGGATCTGGGCAATAAGGAATAATTACATTGCAAGCATAGATGCTGTGTGACACATTACTTATTCTGAAGACACAATGAAAGCAGTAACTGTTACTTGTCCTGTGAACATTTACAAATAGGATGGCTGGCATTTTAAAATAGTTATATGACCTTTTGTTGTTGCTTAGATCCATACTGATAGTTTTCAGTGTCTTGGGAGATGGTGAATAGTACTGCAGTATGTGAAAAGCCTGTGTGGTAGTAGCAAAGGTTCAATGTTTTATAGTGTGTGATACCTGTTAAGAAATTATGATGATAGCAAAGGAGACTAAACAAAATCTAAAACCAAAAGGACAATAGTAGATATTCTTGCATAGTTCAGTCATTGAGTTTTAGTAGCTGTTTAGCATGACTCGCTGCTTCCACACTCCCTATTTTCCCTGGGGAATGGTTAGCAGTTGTTTTACTGCTTGGCATCTGTTGGCAAATGGCCTAGAAGATCTAAAAGAACAAGAGGACTTCCATCAGAAATAGCTGTTGCAGAGATTTATTTATTTGAATATTATACTGTCAATTTTATGTAGAATAATGACTATGAAGAATAGGAGACAAAAGCCCCTCAAGGACAAGTAATGGCCATATGATAGATTTGTCTTTTTTATTTAAGTGTAGTCAGTTGTGAAATATTATTAAAATACAGAAATAAGAGCTGTGATGTTTTCCCCATTAGAATATGTTTTGCTGATACACTTAAAACAAATGAAAATTGATTAAATCTATCCTAGATTAAAATACTTAACTGTTTCTTTCTGAAAGATGGAGGGAGAAAATGCTGTCACTGATACATACACAGATATATGGGAAACTACTTACAATGAAAAAAAGAAGGTTGTCCCTTAGATTGCAGTACTGAAATCTTCAGCCACTCTTTCTCAGTCTTGTTCTTGCTGTTACAGCCTTTATTTCAAATGCAAAATGCACATAGTCTGTCATTACTTTAAGATTTATCTTTTTATCTGTTTTTCAAAACAGTTTTTGCAATTATAAGAATTATCAGACTGCTATAATGGTAAATTACAACACAGTTATGTTAGTTGAAAGATGGGTGCTTCTATAATTTTATTGCTTTGCTCTGAACACTTAACTAATTTCAGAAAATTGTCAGGTGTACAGATGCAAAGCAGACAACTGTGTCGAAACAAGCTGGAAAGTAATTTGAAGTAGCCCACTTCCACAAATTACTCTTTTTCATCATTGGCAAAAAAAAAGAGCAATTTTTATTCTCTTTTATATAAATTTTAATCCCAATTAAAATAGTTACAATTGATAATGACAGTTTTAATTACAGACTCGTTTAGGTTGGAAGGGACCTCTTAAGATCATCTAGCACAAGCATCCTGGTCCAAGCAACACCATCTATAGCAGGTTGCTCAGGACTGCATGCAGTTGAATTAAGTGATTTCAGGACTGTTCTTTAAACATATTTTTTTAAAAGGAATTCAGGCAAACCTTTTAGAGGCTGTAGTCCCTGACCCTCAATTGTACCAAATTAGAACTATTCTAAACATCTCTCTCATTGTGGGTTGCCTCATCTCACAGTGGAAATTGTGTCATGTTTAGGATGGTAGCTCTGAATTGCTCTAATTTGGGAGTTGGAACGTACCAAGCAGGTGTTTCACCTGGAGCTATTGTCATGTCATGTTCTAAAAATTGACTGACCTGTAAGCAGTGTTAGTGAAATTACTTGGTACTTCTTGAGGTTTTTCTTTTTTTTTTTTTTCTCAGTGAGATTATGTATTTATTGGAAATTACAAATGTATTCAAACTCTGTTGAATTTGGAGTTGAGCCTGGAGTAAAGCTGGTGTTAATGTATTTTTTTAAAAAAGTTCAAGGCTGTCTTGTCTGAAACTTCATATTTTCTGCTGAATGTCATTGGCCGTATAACCCAGAGTGAGTCATGATGGCAAAACGGAGAAACGAGCAAGGAACAATGCAAAATCTCTATGTATGTATGTATAGATATCTGTGCTATGAGGGAAGGCTCAATTCCTTCCTATTGATTACGGAGATGATGTTAAGCTGTTGCACAGGTGATTGCCTGGGTGCAGCACAGCAAAGGAGGAGGAAGAACATGGAACAATAGTGTCAAAATCTAAGCCCTTTCTAATCAAACAGGCTGAGCCAAGCATGAGAAGGAGTCAAGCTGACTTTTCTAGGAGTGACTAATGCATAGTTTGTGATATCATAAGGGGCTTCCCGGAGGTCTTCACCAGGCTACTTTTAGCACTTGGCAACAAAATCACTTTTTTGTTTTGTAAGTTTATTTTTGCCATTGGCAGTGTTTTAAATATAATTTATAATTTTATAATTTGAGACATCGAATTGAAAGCTTTGTATTTTTCTAAGAAAGTGAATAAGGGTCAGTAACAGGACATTCTTGTTAGGTAATAAACATTTTTGAAATAAGTATTCAGCAGAATTTCAAGCTGGTGTAAGTTTACAAATATACATGCATTAATTTTATAGTACTCTACTTGCTGTGAAGTTTGAGCAAATGGCAAAATGGAACTATTAATGGATGAAGTAGGAAGCTTTAAAACAGACAGTAAGTCTGTGAAGAAATCATGGCAAACTACATTTGTCAGAAAATACATTTTTTATTGTGAAAAGTAGTTGTCTTGTTGAGGAGAGGAGGAGAGCATTGCATCTGGTTATTAGAAATGATAGAATAGGATGGGTTATATTTTTTAATTGTAATGATCTTTCTATGTATATTTAAAATGGGTTCCATAAAACCCACTTGAAAATAATTCTGATATGAGGTTTGAGATAAGAAAACCACCTATTATCTTTTTCTCAAAATTCCAAAGAAAACTAATCTATGAAAAACATAGTTCAGTTTATTAATAAATTTTATTGATTCCCTTGAAATAGATATCAACTGTTACTATTATCTGAACTTTTTTTTTTTACAAGTCCAAGTTAAATTATGAAAAGTATGTGCAATGGCATAAAAACAATGAGATTATTTAACCAAAAAAAAGTAGGAGGTAATGCAGTGATTGAATTCCCGTGTGATTACACTTTTACAGTGATTAGAGAAGCTGTTAGCTCTCCTTCACAATAAGATTCCACTAAAAAACAACTGTTCTTGCTATCATCTGACTAATATCATGCTATTTGTAGTTTGGGGCAAACTTAAAAGTTTTGAAATTCTGAAATTCTATTAATTTTTAACTAGGTGGACTGCTTTATTCATTCATGACTTTGTTTCACTCTGTCACTGTAAAGTAATTCATGTGTAAGAAACCTGTGTTTCAAAGTAGGTCATGCTATTCTCATAAAGGTACAAAGGTACATGTTTTGTATGTGTTCAGTAATTATGTTAGAATGCTACTGCTGATAGGAGAGTTCTAGAGTAGGTGCTTCACTTTGGATTCACAATAGCTCATACCTCCAAATGCTATCGTTTTCAGTGGGGACAGTTGATTACTAATTTCAAACTGTGCTTGAACAAGATCATTCAGCAGAGTTACTTTCTCACTATCAATGTATTGTGTGTTTGAAACATCTGAAAATTTCCTTTCTGGTAAGTCTAGCCTTGAGATGCAAGGAAAATACTGAAGTCTTGTGCTAAGTCTCCAGAATTAACAACTCTGGGGAGATGAAAGGTTTGATGCTTTGGTTGGTTAGTTGGTTTTAGTTGTTCTCTATGACTCAGTCTTTCACTAACAGCTAGATGAGGAAGAAATACACATTCTGTGCTACTTTAAGACTTTTTCCCATTCCCTCCCTTCAGTATAGATTGACAAGGTGAAAGATGTAACAAGGTATGGTAGTTGCCCATCACTGAACAGCAAAATGTTAGTTGTTCTGGGCTGAGAATTTTGAGAAAGACCTTAAAAACTTAGAAGCCAAGAGGTATTAATCAACTTCAAGGTACTCACAATTGTTATTAACAGAGAGAAGGAGACCTCTGTCTCCTGCACATAAATTCCTACATAGCTGTAGACAATGCAACAACCATCCTCCTTAAAAACATTGCTGTTGAGGATTTTATATCCAAGTGATGAATTCTGTCAAGCCGAACTTTAGGTTTATTTAAACTGAGAATCACAGGAATTTAGTTTTCTGATAGACACAGTTGCAAGTGTTAGTAATATATAGGAACTCTTAGAAGTGAATTACTGTGACACACTTTGTCATGTAATTTTAAAAGCATCTGGTTCTCTAACTGTTTGCTTACATCAAAGCTGTTTGTTACACTCTGAAAACTTTGCAGATCCTTTCTTTTTCTACCTACAATTATTAAAAATAATGTATTTTAATTTCTGTTTTATTAGCTTGATTTAATTAATATGTTCATTGAACATAGCTCTTTTATTTTCTCTCCCGTTTGTCTGATGTTAATTTCTAGGCTAAATTTAGTATGAAGACTTTAAATCCTGTCTCCCTCTCTTATGGAAAGGTCAGGCATCAAGTTCCATCACACTCTAGAGAGCAGAATAATGTGTTATGTATGCTTTGTTCACAGTCCTTCACCGCTGTGATGAATTCTCAATGATGACACACATGTGAGAGTAATTTCTGTTTACATTAACTTCAGTCAAAGCAAAGGTGAACTTCTTACTTTTTTCCCCTCTTCTTGAAGACCTATTTCTTTCTTGCTGTAATTTATTGTGTGTTTGTAGATTATTTTTGTGTTTGGATTTCTTTTTTATTATAGTTTACTACATTTTTGTATGTTA
>JANIJG010002876.1:32067-51806 GCA_024611175.1 Megaceryle torquata | reverse complement strand
GAATAAATAATACAGTGTGGTATATTTTGTTCATTTTTGGGGGAAGCTGTAATACCTGCTGAACCAGTCTCTGACTTACAGAAGCATAACCTAATCTAAAAATGAACTATTAAAGTTGCCTTTGTATATGAAAAATAAACAAAGATGGTGTTGATATGATAATTTCTATTTGATTGAGGTAAAAATGGCAAAAACCTTTAATCTAACACAAACTATTTCATTTTAGCTACTGTTAAATCTGAAGTTTGTAATTTTATAACTTTACTGAAATAGTGGTTTTGGCAGGTTTTTGTGTAGTGTAAATTTTTTTATTTTATACATTTTGTGCTTCTGATGGTTAATACCACTTTAAGGTGCAGCTTCTCTTAAGAATACTTAGGAAAACAGTCATATCTATTGATAAATCATGCATACTGTGTAGCTTTTTGTACTGAACCTGAAGTCATGTGTAACAAAAACGCACATAGCAAGATTTAGAGAAAAAAAAAAAGATATACAAACAGCAAATATTCTGTGAAAGAGATTTCATAAAGAGAAATACTTTTTTTCAGTCATTGCAAACAGTGTTGTTTTTCTTTTTCAGACAGAAGATTATTACTTTTTTTTTTTTTTTTTCACATCTTTTGTTATTTAGCTTTTTATTTTGCCAGTTGCAAAGTTATTTAATTGCCACTAGCCTTATGACTTAGGTCTGTTTTTACTGCAGTAAGTTTGATCTCTCTATTAAGACTCAATAATTTTAAAAGTATAACTTTGCTTCAATAGTCATATACTGTTGGTTACTTAACCTGAAAAAGAGATCTTCATACTGTCCCTGAAGTTTTTTTTTTCTAATACTTGTTAGGAAATTTCCACTGATACATTGTTCCCTATTCAGGTTGCTTGGAGCCCCAACCAACATGGCCTTAAACACTTCCAGGGCTGGGTCACCCACAGCTTTTCTGGGAAAACCGTTCCAGTATCTCACCACCTTCATCATAAAAAGATTCTTCTTAATGTCACATCTAAACCTACCTTCTTTTAGTTAAAAACTTGCCCCCCATCCTGTCACTGCAGACCTTGGGAAGAAGTCTGACCTCATCTTTCTTATAAGCCTCATTTAAGTAGTGGAAGGCCACAATAAGGTCTCCCTGGAGCCTTCTTTTCTCCAGACTGAACAACCCCAATTATCTTAGCCTTTCTTCATAGGATAGTTGTTCCAGCCCCTGATTCTTTTTATGTGTCTTCTTAATATGAGTCACAATGTTGTTAAAACCAACCTGATGCATAAGTAAACTACAGGAATACTCTTTGAAAAACTTTTCAGAAAAAAAAATGTTATGTAATGATGCTAACTATATATAAGTATTACCCAAAATACTAATTTTAAGGAGAATATATCAAATTTTGATAACATCAGCAAGAGTTTCTTTTAAAAGAGTGATCATACAGTGAAAGAAGAGGTGATTGTTGTATTACTGTTCTGCACAATGCATCTTTATGTTTTTGTGATGAGGATATGGTTAATCATCATGATTTAAAGATATGCCAGTGAGGAAATGCGGCTAAGTGTAAGATTTGTAACTGGTGTGGGTTTCCTTTGCTACAGTTTTTAGCAGAATAATATTGATGTACTTTTTGACCACAAGAGAAGATTTTTTAAATTTTATTTTCAAATTTAGTTTGTTTTGTTGGCACAAAGATTTAGTCATGAGCTGGAGTTGTCTGAGCCAAGTAATTCTTTTGATGTTTCATATTTGTTATGTAGTATAATTCAGGTTGTAAGATACTGTTAGAGGTTTTAAGTTTAAAGCAGGGTCAGTCTGAGATCAGGACAGGTTGCTCAGGGCTTTATCCACATAAGGCTTTTAAAATCTCCAGGGATAGAGCTTGCACAAATTCCCTGGGCAGCTGATTCTGTTAGTTTTGGACTCTTGCCTTCTGCTAGGGTACTCATATTACAAAATATTCTCTCATAGTTCAGAATGAGCTAATGCATGAATTAAAAAAATGTGCCTGATGTACACCCCAAAATAAAATAATAAAAAAACCCTAAGCAACAAAACAGACCACAAACAACTAAAAAATCAAGAAAACATGCAAAATCAGTTAGTTGATAAGAGGCTTGGTTGATAAAACTCATCTGCAGTAAAATACCAAGAAATAATTAATATATTTTAATAACTTCTAGTGATACTGTTGTAGCACTGGTTATTTAAGGATATAGACAAGGAAAGGTTTGTGATGAAGCAAAATGTCTTTTATTAGATGAATGAGTGACATTGAAAAAATTCTTTGTCCCTGTCATGTCATATGGGAAAGTACGTCACCTGGAGGATGGTGTATTTAACTCAGGGATGTACTGAAAAATAACATAAATTGTTAAGAAATTACCCCAAATTCAATGGAGACAGTAATTAAGCTGAACTGTTATGAAACTATTCCATTTATGTTGTTCAAAAGTAACCATAGTCAAATTTACAGTTCCTGAAGAGAAATTTATTACTGTAAGGAAGACTTTCTTATCCCTAGGAAATATTTTTTCCCCCATTCTTCAACATGCAGAAGTTTACTTACCTTGAATATTGTATAATTTACGTTAGTTACCTGCTTCTTCTGTATACAGAAATATTTCTGAATTTAATTTTTCTTCATGATATTTTTTACTATCTGACTTTCTATAATATCTCTACCTACATGCTTAGACTTCTCTTTTACAATACATGACTTAAAACTATAGAATTACGTAGATGGATGGATTTTTTTTCCTTTTTTTTTTTTTTTTTTGTGGTAAGCACTAAAACATTTGTAGATAAATTTCCTTGTCTACAATTGGCTTTCCAACAGCATTAACTCTGTTTTAAGGGTATTAAAAAAAAAAAGAAAAAGCACTTTTGGAGTCTTCTGAATGGGATATTCTAATACCTTCTTCAGGAGTTGTGCTCAAGAATGGACGTTGAGACAGTGGTCAGATTCTGTGGGGTTTGCTTTGTTTCTTAAATTTGCTTTACTTCTGAGGTTGAAATACATAGGGATTAATGTGTCAGTTTAGAAGCTAATGGCAAGTAAATTGACCCATTCCTAGATATAAGCAGTCTTAAAGAAGGGTTGAATTGCTTCCACTGGGAAAAAAACAAAACAAAGCAAACCAAAAAAAAGATATAAAGCTCTGGACAGAGTAGGAGAGGAGGTGAAGCACTCTGAGATGAAGGGAGAGATGATTTTTAAAAGGAAAATCTGTATAAGCAACTTTAAATTCGACTTGTATGGAATTGGAAGTCCCAAATAGACCATCTATTGACCATCATGAGTCTTCTTCACATATAAGAACTGTTTAATGAATCAGCTGCAACTCAAGAGAGACACACACACAAAGGTTCAGCATCCATTGGAAGACATCTCTAAATATAAAAATTTTGAATCATCCAAACAGTTGTGTATAATAGCCAAGCCATCCTTATTTAAAGCCAGGTATGTGAGCTTATTTCAGATGTTGGAAGACCTGGGAAAGGTTATTTATCCTGAACAAGTAAAAGATACTGACTTTAGTTAAACATGGCAAATATATTCCCAAATGAAATATTTTATGCGGAAAATGTTAAATTACCAATTTTAAGTACATCCAAAAGGAATGTGTATGTAAAACTGGAAGAGAAGAGATAAACCACCACACCCCAAGCCAGAAAACATAAATATCTCAATCTTTGGTCTACCAAGATAATTTCTTAGATTTTAATTAAATGCATGTTAATATTCTTTACCTTTTCAAATGTACTATTTACTCCTTTCTCAATACTCACTTGTTTCTATCCAACAATATCTGTATTCAACAATCCAGCTCTTTTTGGCAAGTTTCCCTCTTCACTTTTGTTATTGAGCTTCTCGATTTGATGATCTCTGTGAATGGAAAGTATTTCCTCTATTTTCTTTTCAAGATCACTGCTCTTGACAATCAAATTCCTCAAAAATCTTTTGAATATATGTAAATCTTTTCAGTTTCAGGCAACTCAGTAGATTTCCAGTGAATTGTATACCTCTTTGTTCTTTTACTTCAGAAGAAGAAACAAAATGGAAAATTACTCGTCAATTCTAGTCTGTAAGGTTTATCCATATGTTTTAAAATAGCTTGAACTTTTATATACTTTTTCCGAGCAAGTGATTAAGCAGTGAAAGTTCAATAGTTGAACAGCATTATTTCATGAGATGCCCTAGAGGCATCAAAATTTGGAAGTATATCTGAGTCATGGCTCCGGTGTTATTCTTGCTCTGGGCAAGGATGGTGTAATTTCCTGATGGCCTAATTTTACTAGCACAAAGTTTCAGTTTCTCCTATACCATCTCTTCCTATCTGTGTCTTTTCAATTCTCTGTTCAGGAAATGGTTCCTGATCCAAATTTTTGACAGAGCGAACAGAGAATGAGAGGAGATCTTGCATTGTATTAGTCTTGAGAAAGTGCCTTGTTCAGTAACATTTGAGCCCCTCGTTTTTCATCTCTTTCTAGTAGGAAAGAGATGTTTTGACATTTATAAGTGCATCTAAAAAAAAAAAAAAAAATTAAATGGTGGTGTTAGAGTTAAATTAGTTTTGCCTTCAGTTCAACTAGATTATAGATGAATGTTCAACTTCCACACTTTTCAGGTATTTACTTAACGTTTTAAAAACAGTTTCTAATCTTTAGGGAGGTGCTAGGATTCCTTCAGAGTTTGCAAAACAGCACATCCAGATTTAAATCAGAGGAGCTATGGACTGATTCCAACTCACTGCTTTAAAAAGAAAATGTTGATTTTGATGTCAAATGTGAAAAGTCAGTATGTGACTTCTGAAATTCTCATTTTGACCATCAAAGAGGATTTTTCTATTTGTTTCTCTATACATGGCTGTATACCTTTTAATTTATTTTACTGTGTTGCACTGCACATCCCTGATATGCTGACTTGAGAACTTTTTCTGAAGTAATCAAACATTTCCCGTGATGTTATGGTTCTAGGAGAGATTCGATTATATGGCATCACATTTATTTCTTCTGTTCAGTGTAGTGTATATTTGTGCCTTCTCATCTGAAATATATTAGTAGAACAAAAATAACTCAGTAAGATAACCTGTTTGATTGGTGATGGAGAGGGCTGGTGAGTCTATAGTCAGGAGGATGGCAGACTTTGGTATATTTGGCATTTCTACAAAAACATTTATTAAATTAATAGCCACATCATTTTTAATCCCATAAAATTTGGCTCCAGTTTTAAATTTATATTATGCTCACAGGGAGCAGTAATTTACTTTTCTGATGTTTGACTTTTATAAATGTATCATAATTCAATACTGTGACCATGCAGTGCTATATTACTAAGGAATGAAGGTAAGCAAACACCCTTTAGCTGATGACAGGTTTTACAAAATACTCTGAGACAAAATTAAAATATTAAAAGTTACATTTACATATCGTTTTGGTGTTAGGTGCTTCTCAGTTTAAATATCTCAGATAGAACGTGCTTCTTGATGATTTTCAATCCTTTTCAGTTGTGGGAGCTCATAGGGTAGAGATTCTGTCAATTACCATCAGCTAAAGAATTGACTTATAGTAATTTCTAAAAATAAAAGTGGCAGTCAATTTAGAGTTTGTATCCAACAGAGAAGGGAAGGGAAGATTGGAACGTGGATTTGGGCATAAACTTGCAGTTCAGAGAACCCCTTGGCACATTATCAGAATGTCAGAAGTAAAAAAAAAAAAAAAAAAAAAAAAAAAGATTGATTCAGTCACAACATAATCTGTTGCATTCTCTACAGAAACCTCCCATTCAGTTGTTGGATGGAGGACACCACCCATTCTAATTACCAGTAATTTACTGTGAACCTTATTTAATTCTGTAACTTTAGCCAATTTAGCTTCATCACAAGGCCAATGTTTATCTGAATCATTCCTGTGGGAATAATTTTTTACAGTTAATTAGGCACTCATTAGCTACTAGCCAGTAGAAATCAGGAAGTTTCTTGGTTTAACTGTTGATCGATAGATTAACCCTGTTATTCCTCACTCATTTTGTAGACACTTTAAAATTCATGGAAAGATCCTTTCTGTCCTCTTGGAAAGATACTTATGCTGTAAACCAGTTGAAGAGGACATGGTACACATTTCTTCCACTGATGTCAAGATCAGTGTAAGAAAATTCACAGATTTATTATTTCTTTGAGTTTAATTTTTCTTCCTTGGCTATGTTGACATTATAGAAATTGAGTTTTTTCCTCATATGATGTCTGATTCTACATGCTGCTGTATTCAAGTGTATATTCTGGAATCAGTCAGTATTAGCATATTCTTTCACTTAAGTACATTCACTGAAAATAATGGAGCACTTTGTTTTTCAGTTTTACAGATTACTCATATGTCTAAATATACTCAAGTAAGTTTCAATCATTTCTGCTTTTATTTCTGGCAATTTTTGATTTCCTATGTTTTCTTTTTCTTCAACATATGGAGATTTTTCATGTTTATTATGCTATAATGGAAGCCAGATTTAGTCTTCTGATTTCCCTAAAGCTTCTGAAAGCTGAAAAGAAAAATAATTGAGACCTATTTAAAAAAACAGTCTAATATAGGCTGATTCTCCTAACTTGCACCAATTTAACAGGGTCTTCCTGACTCTTATAGAGTTATTATCTGATGATTACTCATGAGTCAGACCCTATGACTTAGGTCTGATATGGCAATGCTAATAGGAAACTAAATTGCTGTATTATGTATTTTAATAAGTGCTAGAGACAAGTCAATGGAAATTACTGTGATAGCAGTGATTTGATTAAAAAAAAAAATCTAAGCTGAGTCTTTAGGGTTTTAAAATTAATTGGAATGACTTGCAATCAAATGACGTGCAAGTAAGTGTAATTTGAGCATTCCATAGTGCATTTAAATAGTTTGTCTGAGATTCAGAGGAGCAAATGATACAATAAATAGAATAGTGAAATAGAATATGTATGTCTAAGGCATGGTCTTCAAAGAAGGAATGAGAATTTTTAACATAGACATACATTTCTTCTTATTATTACTACTTTTAAAGTGTATTTTAACAGTGACAGTCTGAGGACTTTTGTAGCTTAATTTAGACTTTTTAGTTTAATTTATGTCTGATTTTTTTTTTTTTTCCCCCTTTTTGATACTCCTATAAATCCATTTGGAAGCTGTTAGCATTATTTCATTGTTTTCATACACCAGTGCTTGATTCCAGGCATTTATCTGCTGCATATCAAAAAACTTATTCTAACACTGTGGACTGATCCTGTGACCTGAGGAAATACAGTAGAAGGTGTTGAAGGTAAACAAATCAACACAGTTCTACTGCACAAGCTTTCAAAGGCACATGAAGACACATCCTGGTTTTGTGTGCTGTAGTTTACTCTAGCTTGGCCAGGCTGGAGGTAGTTTTTCATGACTGTGCAACCATTAAAGACCTTTTTATGGTGTAAAAGCCCAGTAGCTTTTCTGCTACAGACAGGTTTAGTTATGGTTACAGAATGGCATATGTTGGGACTGCTTTCCCTGTATCATTCATGTTTAGGCACAAATATCTTGAATTAGTAGGCTATTTCTTTTACACACACACACCCCAATGCATGCAAATTATCCTAAAATCTCTATTAACCAGCAGATATAACACTACTAGGCTACCGGTGCACTTCCAGTGTTCTCAATTCCCATTCATCAGTAGTAATCCCTGGGATTCCTTGTAAATATCTTCTAGTAAATACATTTAATTTTCAAGATGTCTAGACAAAATGGAAAATCTCTTTAAAACATCCTTTTTCCATTATTACATTTGAATTAGTTAAAAGCCTCTAGTTTCTGTCTTCCATGCTATTTAGTTTTGTGATTTTCATTTTAATGTGTATAAATGCACATACCAAAACTGGAACATAATATTTCCTGTTTTACTTGGTTACTATTTATTAGAGTCCCAAAAATAGAATGGGCAGGGATATGATCAATATTATTATTTACTCATGCTAGAATTTTGTTGCTATTTTACTTAGTGTGGTTATGTACTTTTCAGAACAGTGTGAATTTTGCTTCTATTACCAGATCCATTTTTTCTATTTTCCAGTATATCTCTGTAGCACGAACAATGCATTCACTTCTTTCCCCTTTTTTTCTCTAGTCTCTATCACTTTATGATGATTTCTATAACCTGCTTATTTTCCTGTGCTGTGCAAGTCATTCCATGTTTCTGCCTCTTCGTGTGAATGCTGTTTTAATATCATCAGCAAGTGTTATCCTTTACAGCATGATCTCTGGCATAACTTTGATTTGTGTTGCACAGATTCAGTCATGCTAGATCCACTCTTTATATTGATCTTTCTATTAATTTTCCAGATGTTCTGTTCCTCTTATATACTCTCTGTAGCACATAAAACATCACTAATTGCTGTGCTGAACAATATGAATGGATTTTATAGTTGGTTTTTTTTTTTTTTTTTTTATAGAACTAGATTACATTTAAATGAAATTCATTAGACTACTTTTTTAAAACAAACAAACAAACAAAAGAGGGGAAGGAGGACCTCCCTCAACCTGCTGGACACAGTTTTCTTAATGCAACCCAGTATGCCGCTGTCCTTTCTGGCCACAAGGGCACATTGCTGTCCCATGGATAACTTGCTATCCACTAGGACTCCATTGCACTGCTTTCCAGCAGGGCAACCCCATACCTGTTCCAGTGTCTGGTGTTATTCCTCCCCAGATGCGGGACTATACACTTGTCCTTATTTAACCTCATGAGGTTCACCTTCGCCCAGCTCTCCAGCCTGTCCAGATCTTGTCAGAGAGCAGCACAGACTTCTGGTGTGTCAGCCACCCCTCCCAGTTTCGTATCATCTGTAAACTTGAAGAGTGTACACTCTGTCCCCTCTTCCAGGTTGTTGATGAAGATACTGAACAAAACTGGACCCAGTACTGATCCCTGGGGAACACCACTGGCCACAGGCCTCCAACTTGACCCTGCACCACTGATCATGACCCTCTGAACTCTGTTGTTGAGCCAGTTTTCTCCACCTCACAGACTAACTGTCTATGGCACATTTCTTGAGTTTTTCTATGAGGATGTTATGGGGGACAGTATCAAGAGCCTTACTGTAGGTAAGGTAAATAGCATCCACTGCTCTCCTTTCATCTACCCATTTGATCATGGCTTCATAGAAGGATATCAGATTAGTCAAGCAGGGTTTCTCTTTGGTAAATCCATGTTGGCTACTCCTGATAACCTTCTTTTCTTCCATGTGGCCTCCAGAATAAGCTGCTCCATCACCTTTCCAGGGATGGACATGAGGCTGTCCAGTCTGTAGTTGCCTGGGTCTTCTTGCCTGGGAGTGACATTGTCTTTCTTCCAGTCATCAGGCACCTCTTCTGTTCTCCACGATTTAAAAAAAATGATGGAGAGCAGCTCAGCAACAGCATCAACCAGCATTCTCAGAACATGTGGATACAACCCATCGGGGCCCATGGATCTGTGCTTTTTCAGTTTATCCAAGTGATCTCTAACTCAGTCCTGACTGACTAGTGGGCTGTCTTCCTCTCTCTAGTTCTGATGTCTTACTTCCAGCAACTGGGGTTCCCGAGGGCTGGTTTTGGGAGTAAAGACTGAGGCAAAGAAAGCATTCAGCAGCTCTGCCATCTCTGCATCCATAGTATGATGTCTGTTGTTTCCAAAAGGTTTAGGTAATGCAAACTCAGAGTATAATTATAGAAATAAAACATTTCTTAGCTCTTAGTCGTTTTAGAGAAATATGAGATGCTACAGTTAATATGTATTATTACATTTTTGTTTTACAATGGAATAACCATTTAAAAATACATTTCAAAGCTAATAGAAATAGGAAAATGAAACACTACAGCACCTTTACATGTTATTCATTTAAGGAAAAGAATAATTCACATTTACAGGAAGAATAAATCACGTCGTAATGTAATAAATTTTTAATTTAATATCTTTTCCGAAGGTTATTATATTATAAGATTATTTATTTTATTTTATTTCAAAGTTCCTTTTCTAGAAATGTGATGTCACACAACCAGTACCATTTCAGCCATCCACTGATGCAGAAAATAACAACTTTTTTTTTCTTTTTTTCTTTTTTTCTTTTAATAACCAATTCTGGTTTTAATTTTGACAATAGAAAGTATTTAATCTTCATAATTATAAAAACAGTATTGCAATAAATCCAGGTTGCTCTCAGAGATTTCAGTAACTGATGACTGGAATGAAAAGTGGTGTAGTCCACCTGAGGGAAGCAGAAATGTTTGTGAAGGTTAAAGAATCTGAGGAGAAATCCAGACTGTTATTTCTGGGGGATTTTTTTTAGTGCTTTTAAAGGGATCATTACAGTTCAGCTTGTCACTTTTCTGTATGTGTAAATGATAAATTGTTTCATAGCAATGTTTCCTTTCAAGGATTGAATTAAAAAAGGAGTTAAGGAGAAAAGTAAAGCAGTTCCTGATACAAAACAAATAAAATACTGCTGTATTTGAAAAAAGGCATATGAATAATTTGGGTGTCAAAATAATAGAAATAATTCCCCTTTTTAATAATCAGTATTTCTTTCTCCCTTGTTTACAGTTATAAAATTTTGCGATAGTGGTGTACATTTCAGGACTTGGCTGAATAGTTTTTGATGGAAGCATGGTCTTTCCTTTTTCCAGTAATTAATATTCATATTTCAAAGCACAATTCAGCCTCTTGTCTTGGTGTAAGGGAAGCATTTGAGAAATGGAAGGAAACTGAAAATTATGGTAAAATTAAAAATTAGGTACCTGAGTATTCTGAAGGCTTGCTGTTCTGTCAGAAGAATATCCTCTGGCATTTCATAAACTCATAGAAAGGATCCTACAAATGTATAAATACATGTATTTTTTTTCTGTTCTGAATACTGGTTATGATACTGAAAAACAACATAGAAAAAATGGGATAATATATTCTAGCTATTTCTCTCACCCCAAACTTGTGCACAAAGGCAGACTAAGACTAACTTTAGGGCGGTATGTAAATCACTTAATTTTCATCATTTTGATTGTGTTCAGTAACTGAAGCTGTTAGTCATTGATGACTTTTCAAGAAGTCAGGCTGTGTGTTTAGATAGTAAGACTTAGGCTTAGGAAACTACTTTAAAGTAATCATAAAAATCCTGTTTAGCTTAATTTGTCCTCCATGGAACTGTCACCCATCCATTAATAAGATAATAATAACAATAATAATAGATCTACTGCAGTCTTGTTGAGCAAATAAAGACCTGTTTGAAAGTATACAGCAAATCTAATACTATTATCTGTTTTCATTCAAAACTTCTATTCATTTTCCTAAGTGTAGGAGACTTAAAATAGAACATTATATAATATATATTTATCATTTGCACTCGTTCTATCAAGAAGTTTGAGTTCAAGCAGCCTTTCTATTTCTGCATATGTTTCTGTATGTATATGGACCTCTGACCTGCTATATCCTTTTCTCCCACACTGACTTTTTATATTAAGGTAATTCCACCACAATAATCCTGAGACATGAATGTAATTTTGAATAATTTAAAGGACTGAGAATAGCAAATTAAGTTTTTTAAAAAAACTCCATAACATTTTCTTCCTGATTGTTTCCATAGAATATATGACAGCTCCTTCATATCTTTAGGCAAATCAAGTGCATGCAGGAAAATAAAAACTGTAAAGCCCATTTGCTCAGCTCAACATTGTCTAGATTACTGGCTGGTGATTTAACTTGTCATCACAAAGAAATTTCCTTTTCAAGTAGTGGAAATGGAAAAAAATTACTCCAGCACCCACACATGGTCTACATATTTTTCATTTTTTTTCTTCAGTCACATATCTTTGACAGTTGGATATAACAGAAAGAGTAGCATGTTTTTCTGTAGCCTTTATTATAGTATCTTTTTTGTTTTCTGTTTGATACAATACTAGTGACTCCTGATTTCTGAAATCTTAAGTGGTTCTTCTATATCTTAAAGAAAAAAAACAGTGAATAACAATCTCTGCTTACAACTTTTTGGAGAAGAATTCAAAACCCTGTGGCATAATTTGAAAGACAGCACTGCTGTCTAAGATAGAGAACAATTAATGGGCAAAAAAAATGAAGTCTGATGCATGATGCGTATACATGAATACTGAGCATAAAAAAAGCCCTCCAGACTTTGTGTCTTATTTCAAAGTTATAAACCAGTTACTAAATGAGGGTACATTTGTTATCTGGCTTTCATCTCTTTTTCTTTCAGATTGTAAACCAAAACATTTGAAGATGTTCTATGTCTAGAAAGGACTTAAATGAGTATCATTTTACTATAAAATGAAATTTGATTATTAATATGAGTTCATGAATGCATAATTAATTATTTTCTTCATTTATTTCTCTAACTGTGTTTTTAAGATTAATTTTTGGTAGATGAAGGTGCTCTCAAGCTTAAGGTAAAATTAAATATCACAAGGAAAAACTTGAAACTGGATTCTGATTCTCAAATTCCATCCATAGCTGTCATCATTAAAAACATTTTCAAATCTTTGATTATTATGCAGTTTATATCAGATTCCCTTATAAAATTGCAAATAAAACCAGAATGCATTCTTCATAATTCACATAATTTCCACTTTCCTGTCCCTTCAACTTGATCAAGGGGACAGCGTGGGTACAAGTTTGGTTATGTTACAGCTGTGTACTTGTTCTTTCCAAGCAGCTGACAAGCTAACACTTTGGGAAATGAAGTGAAAGATAACTTTTTTTTTTTTTTTTACATGATGTATGATTTTTCATCAGCTCACAATAAAGTGTAGTGAAAATGCAGTTATATCAAGTAAGACATTTCCCAAAGTCTCCTCAAAGTCCTAAGAAACTGATGGAAGTGCTGCAATAAAAATATTTATAGTCTTTGTTCATACTGGAGGTAGTTTATAATTCTACATTTTTAAGTAATACATGTGCATCATTTTTTAGACTGGTTTTCAGAAAATGGTAAGCACCACTAGTTTGGAAATCATTTAATGGAAAGAAGTGAGGTATGGTCTTTTTTTCACCTTTAGGACAAGAATAATAATGTGAACTCCTGCAACAAGAGAGTATTTATGGATTCCAGCCCCTAGGGAGAAAAAATACAGCATAAACTGCTAGTGGAACTTTTGTTTTATTGGATGATGGTAAAAGATTTATTTTCATTAAGGCCCTGGGCCATTCCTTAATCATATGGAAGTTTTTCATTGATGCTGGATAGCATATTATTTTTTCAACGATACTTAAAATAGATTCCTTTAACTTACATATGTTTTGCTATAAAGATGTTATCCATAGTATTGCTGTGTTATTTTATACACTTTTCTGATAATGGGAAGTGGAAATATTTCAGATATTTCTAGTTATATTCGGTGGAAATAAAAATAGAGAGTTGTTCATGTTCTAAAATATTTTATGCTTAATGAATAGTATATGAGTAATTTGAAATGTTAGGTAACTTAAAGGTAGGAGGAATTCCTGGCAAAATTATAATTTACATCCTCTTTAGCAGCATCTCAAATGTTATGTAGCTAGTTCAGTGTTGTTACATGATCCTCATAACCTCTTCTGAGATTTAAATAATACATTTCAGGAGTATTGCACTGCAAACACTTTCTACTGTAAAAAGCTCTTTGTTCTGCCATAAGACAGACAATGCATTTTATCTCTGTTGGAAAGTGAATAGCTCAGCAAGATTTACTTTAAGAAGGTCAAGTATTGTCTAAGATTGTACCTCTTGTTCTACCAATACATTTTTGCATGATCTAAAAATTATTACTGAGTTAGTCTATAAATAAAATATGTTGCAGCCAATACTTGTTGAAATCCAGATTTTAAAAATCATTCAGTTTGGGAAATAAACAAATTTTCCAGAAATACTTAAGGACTGAATCACAGTGGCTTTGCATAAACATTTATCCTTATACAAATTGAATCTGATATACATGGTAACATAATGCAATTCTTAACACTTACTTTTGACAGTCTCTTTGCAATTATCCGTATCAAAATCAGTTTATGTATTACTATTCTGCTAGAGTTCAGTTGATAAGACTGACTTTTCAGAATATAACAGTCTGTAAGTATCTTAGTGTGTGTGAGATCTATGCAGTAGTAAATTAGTCTTTCCCATCCTTTTAGACTTTATCACTACAATATGAAATTGTCTACATGTGCAATTAACAATTAAAGACTGTTTACTTAGATTTTAAGAGCCCTGTTTCAGGATTTCATGTGTAAAAAAAATAGATTCAATAGAGTGCAGAAATCTTTCATGACCTAATTAGCTTATTCAATGCCTTGTTAAAATCAAAGGATGTGAAGATGTCTTCATATTTTTCATCATTTCCCTGAAATTTTTAAAAACCCTAAGCCATAACTTCACATTTACTGACAAGGTCTTTGAAAACATTATATATAAAGTTCTAGCTATACATTTAATTACATCTTCTCATCAACCGTATTGAAATTACTTTACTGATAAGTGCAGCTAGGATAAAGTTAGGGAAGTAATTACAGCGTAGACTCTATAACCTCTTACTACAACTATTGAATAACTTTTTTTTTTTTCCCTGGTAATTTAATTAAAACTAACTCACTTAATATTTATCATATTCACTAATTGAAATTTCATTAAGTGGTAATATACCCTGTAATGACAGTGGATTTTTCCTTTTTTCACATGTGGAAAAAATATTATTGTGGTGTCATTTTTCCTGTCTGATCCTACTAATTAGACGCCTGTCATCTTCCATGGTTATCAAAACACATTTATTGTTGCTTTTATTTCATCCAGTAGTGCAGAGGAAATGGATTCAGACAAACCTGATTTTCAAAACCAGAATCCTCAACTGATGCTTTGTTTTTAATAGTAAAACTGTATATGGAATAAACAAAAATTAACCTTCTGCAGAAAACTGCATTAATTCCCAGAGATCAATATGAGACCAGAGAAAACTTTTAAATAAAAATAAAATATTTGTTTTAGTAAAATTTGTTACATTAAATCCTGAAGGGGAATATTACATTATCTGATCTTTTATGCTACAAACTGAAATTCTGTATAGTCACTTCTGCATTCAGTTACATACTTGGGTAATGAGAATGTATTTTTCAGAATTATAGCTACTGTTTTGTCTTCCTCTTGTTCTGAATTTCGAGATTACAATTTTTAACATCTTCGCTGTAATTGCACAAGTTAGATGTTTGTGCTTTTCTAACACAGGAGGGAAAAAATAAGACAAAAGCATAATTTCTTAAAATTGCTAAGTTTTGAGTTAAAGAAAAACATTGAATGAATCAAGGGCCAAAGAAAATGTGCTTTTTTTCTTCATTTTTTAATGTCCCACTAGCAAGTTAAAAACCCAAATGAAATAAAAAATAAAGCTGCAAAACATCAAAACAAAAAAGGGTTTTGTTTATTTTGATGACAGGACACATATGCGGCTATTGGTGCAGTCATGTATAAAGAGTAGAAAAAAGTTAGATGTTACTGCTTTCTTAATACCATATTATCTAGTCAGAAATCTTTTCAACTAATGAAGTACTGTTCTTTTCACACTTGAAAAGAAAATACATTGTGTTTTAAACTGGAATGTGTCTATACATAGGTCAATGTATGATTGTTTGAATTGTATTGTAGAATTGTTAATGAGTTTACTCATTGTTAATGAGTCAAGTTTGTTTGTTTGGTTTGGTTTGGTTTTTTGGTTTTTTTTACTTACTTTTCTTACTTTTCCTGTAAATGAAATTGGGAATTTGTATTTGTATCTTAAGAAATCTAAAGAACCTCCCCTACTTCTAGCTTGTTTAAGAACATATTGTAACGAATGTGCTTTTCAACCTGCTACATTCTCCAAACTAACTCCTTTCATTGTGAAAACAAGTAAAACTATAAACTTGTCAGCTTCTCAAAGCAAAATTTTAGCGATATCAGTTAATTTTTTCATATATAGAAATCCATAAGAGAATCAAAATATATTCTGAAATATATATAGTGTTGCATTTTAGTCTAGTTATTTTAACTTATAAAATCTCCAAAGCATGTAGTTAGGTCAAGATACTGCTTGTTAAGAGCTGCACTTAGTTAACACTAAAACTGTGCCTTCCTTAATACTTTCTTCTGTGAATATGGCTTTAGGGAACAGTGTATGATGCTAACATACTCTGAAATACTAAAATAAATAGAATTAAACCAATTTGAAATAGCTGAGGAGCTGAAATTAATAATTTTTAAATCCTCAAAATTCACTGGCTCACAAAACTTTACCATACATAGGATATCACAAAGGCCATCACAAAGGGAATTCTTTTTCTTTCTTTCCAATTCCAGACAGTTCCAGAAACACTGTAATACTCCTGTTTTGAATGTACTGTCAGAGTATGACTGTGTGTTAATGTATGGCCTCTGAAGAAAAATCATATATACATGTCTATCACCAAAGTGAAAGGAGTTACACAAAACAAGTTACTTGCAGCATTCTCAAAAAATACTGAGCTTTTTGCAGCAGCTATCTTTGCATGCATTCTCATGCTCTTTAACAACACTAAATTATTATCTTTCACTCCAATAGAGAGCATTGTTTCACTATATTTCATGTTTAATTCTGGATTGTTCTTTTCTTACAGACTCATGCTAATAATATTTTGAGAGAACTGCCGAGGATAGGTTGAGTATCCTTTAACTAGGCCTATTCTATAGTGTAATTACACTTTTGGCAGTGCTTGGGAGCTGTGGGATGTCCTTTATGCTCTACTTCTGAGGCTCTCAAAACTTTTAAAATCTGACATATGGTGATATTTTGATTTGATTTGAATTAAATTGCATAATGTAATACAGCTTGTTTAATTTATGTACCCTTTTTCATGAAACATGCATTAATTCACTCATGAAGATTGTAATGAATTATTTTTATTATAGCTTCTTAAAGTAATAAGCTGTGAGTACTGCTGAGCAGGCCATGAAACAGCAAATTAAAAAAGTAGAGGGCTTTTTGTGAGATAGTACAGACTGAATTTGGTTTAGAACTTCTCTAAATCATTATTTTGATTGAGAACTGATATGTTTTCTGTCCTCAGTTTGGATTGCAATATTGTTCTTGTTTGGATAATAATAAATTATTAATTGTAAAACAAAACATCCCAAATTATGACAATGTTTTAATCAACCCAGAAACCATAAGATATATTACCTAATTATGTTCATTTTTAAAACAAAAACAAAACAAAAGCAACCAAAACCAAACCAAAACAAACCCAGACAAAATTATAAACTTTATGTACAGTACAGGTCTTCAGAAGTCGTACAAGATGAAAGATTTTGCATTGAGAAATTATACTAAAGAGGCTTTAATTCATATTATGCATATTGTTCCTAAAAGATTTCACTACTGTTTGTTGTGCTCACAAAGGTGTCCAAGGTTTGCCTGGGCCAAGTTAGGGTTTTATCCTTCAGAAACTTTTAGGGTCTTGTGAATGTTTTGCAGAATGATTTTTTTAAGCTTCTCTCTAGAAGGTTGCCAATGCCATAAAGAGGAAAATCTGAATGTTTCAGGAAAGATGAACGTAATTCAATACTAAATGCATAAAGATTTATATTATTTATGGACATATTGCTATTGGTATTTTGGTTTTTTTTTTTTTTTCCTCTTGCTTAGGCTCCTTGAAACTGAACTTGATTTGTTACTTCTTCTGTCTTGCAGATTATGTGAGTTAAGGCAATGAGTGATACCATTCTGTGAACTCAAAGACTGGAAGGATTA
Organism: Megaceryle torquata; assembly: GCA_024611175.1. NCBI lineage: Eukaryota > Metazoa > Chordata > Aves > Coraciiformes > Cerylidae > Megaceryle > Megaceryle torquata. The sequence goes on along the minus strand of JANIJG010002876.1, from coordinate 34,038 downwards.
AAATTATTTGCAATCAGTTTGAGGATTTTTAAAGTAGTCTGTGTAAAGTTGTAGAATCTATGCCTCCAACAGTTTTTCCAAAGCCAAAGACAACCGTCACATGTTATACAAAGTTTCTTTTCAAAATGAAGAGTATTCTTTTTGGCCAAGGAAGGTCTTTTTATTAGATTTCTTCAAAACATAGAGTGAAAAATTCTTGCTGCAATTTTGTTTGTTAGATCTCAGTTAATAAAATGACATATTTGTGAAGATAGTATAGTTAAGATAATCAAATGACCTGGTAAATATTTCCTGCTTTTGTGTAAATCCTAGCAATATACTCAATGTTTAGTTCACATATCAATTTCTTGCCTCTGTTTCCTTTTCTTATGTTAAATGAAGTTTCTATACCTCAAGTGCTGCTGTTTAAACAGTGGTGCCATCTAATTTTCCTCCATGCTGAAAGAACCTTAATATGGAAATATTCTCATAAGAAAGAGTCTGTTGTGTACCAGCCTAATTCCTGGTTCAATATGAAAATACCTATGCTTCCATAAAGCACCATTTAATAAAGAATGAATCCTCCCCTAGGAAGTGTACCTCTATTGTCAAAGAAAAAGCAATGCTATGTTTTAGTTTACAAAGTCATAGGAGAGATGGACATACAATGATTTTTCTTTCTTCCTTCTCCTTGTGCTGTTAGGATGAATTAAATGCTTTGCTGAAAAACCATGCTGACTGATTCCAGTCTCTTCTTTCCTCTCTTAACTCACACTGTTAAATGGCAGTGCTAAAGCAGGCTGCACCTCCCTCACAGGAGGAGACACTGAGATGATAACTATAGAGTCCCCCAGGCAGGAGCCAGCAGTGTTGAGACTGGAGATGGAGAGCTAAATGGGAGAACGGGCAGCCTGTCATCTCAGAGAGACCAAAAGACAAATGTTTCTTCTGAAACTAACAAAAAAACAAATAGACAGTCAGTGACTAATAAAACTAAAGGAAGTAATTGTGCTGAATCTGTGCTGGCTGAAGCAGATTAGCTAGTACTGGGAATTCCCACCAAGAATGCTGTATATAAAAGTACCATCTGTTGGGGTTTTGTTGTTGCTGTTTTGTTTGTTTGTTTGTTTGTTTTAAATAATAACATGTAACTATTTGATCTTCCCTGGGGAGATTATTCTAACGGCTGGTTGTTCTCATTGTGAAAAATTTCCCTCTTGTGTCCATTTAGAATCTCCCCATGAGTAACTTGTACCCATTAATGTTTGTCTTTGTATGTCTGTGTATAAAAAGGGAGTCTACATCTTCTTTGTAGCCACCCTTTAAATGCTGGAACATGGTGATAAGGTCTCCCCTAAGCCTTTCTTTCTCAGGGATGAACAAACCCAGTTTTCTCAGCCTTACCTTATATGGCATCTTTGCAGTCTGTGATCATCTTTGTGGCCCTTCTCTAGACCCTCTCCAGCCTGTCTGCATCTTTATTGATATAGTGGTGACCAAAACTGAATAAAGCAATCTAGGTGTGTGAAGACAAGTGCTGAGTAGAGTGAAAAAATGCCCTCTTTGTCTCTGCTGGTGATGTCCTTGTTGGTGCAACCCAGCATCCTGTTGGCTTTCATTGCCACGGCAGAACAGTATTAGTTCATACTGAGTTTGTTGTCCACCAGGACCTCCAGGTCCCTTTCCACAGAGGGAATATTTAATACATAGTTTAATATAAAAACTTGTTTATCTCTGTGTATAGTCTATCCTGTGTAGACTGTTATCATGATAGGAGATATAAAACGAGTAAGACACATCTCAGAAATGCAACTCTACAGATTAGAATGGAAAACATATACTTAGCTGTAATGATATCTATTTCTTTTGGAGTGAAGCAGAAGTGGATCTAAATACAGATAGAATATTTGGAAGTCAGGGTGTATTTCCAGTAGGATTATCTAGTAGTTTTATAGTGGAAAAGCTAATACTTGACGCTGTAAATATTCTGAC